>SNQJ01S0044945.1:47013-57801 GCA_010110895.2 Picea sitchensis
CTAAGAGACCGTGCACTAGACTGGTACATGAGTCTAGACGCAAACAATGCACCTAGATTGACAAGGACACTGGCAGAAATTAAGAAGCTACTGATAAATGAGTTCCAGAAGCCGAGATCAGAGGATCAGTACATGAAGGAGATGATCAAAATAAGACAGAAACCATGAGAGTATGTATGGGAGATTGATCAGAGATTCAAGTGACTGAAGGGAAAGTTAAAATATCTCATGATCGAGATGCAACATCGACACTTGTTTGTCAACTCACTGCTCCCACACTTAAAATACCCTTTGCACCAACAAAAGTTCCAAGCACAGGCAGAGGCTTTGCAGGCAACCCTACAACTAGAAGAAAATCAATATCAACAGACGGACTCAACTATCAAAGAACTAAAGGAGGACTTGAAGAACTTAATGTTTTAGCTGAACCAGAACAAGGACAAGGACAAACGAGAAGTCGTTTGGTGTACTACATGCAGGACAAAAGCACACCACAAGAATGAATGTCCAACATTTGCATAGTATATGGCAGCAGGAATGCCAAATCCATTACCAACAAGAGGACTATGGTGTGAAATCTGCAAGAAACCGGGTCACGACCCTTATCACTGCACGATGATGCAGAAATACCAGACAATCCTGAAGAGCTCATATTGCACCTTATGCAAGTTAGTGGGCCATAATGACAAATATTGTAGAACTATGGAGTTGATGTGAGAAAGGACATCATATACATATAGAGTGCAGGTAGAAATGATGACTGGGCAAGCCACACCATAGTTTAATCAAGTTCCAGCTCCATACAACACTGTGCAACAACAATATAATACTGCACAACAACCATATAATAACACGCAACAACAGTACAACACAACACAACCTCAGTACAATACCACGCAGTATAACGAGGTGCCTCAATATAATGCGCTGAGAGGAGATCGAGCAGGCTACAGAGGTGGATGACGAGCCTGAGGAGGTTTCAGATGAGGTAGAGGACCAGTGGTATGTCACAATTGTCAACAACCGGGACATTACGCAAGGGAATGCCCACTTCCACCAGCAACTTGTATGTACTATCGCGCATCAAACCATGATACAGAGGAATGTCTGACACTACTAGTAAAGATCCAGGAAAAGAGGAACCAGAACAACCGAAATGTTCAGTGGATTTCCGCCGAAGCAAGGGATGAAGGACGAAACATCAATATAGTTACTCGTGGAGGAGCTAAAATAGGGAACGACGCTGTTCAACAAGAACCAACACAAAACTTGTGGGTAAAGAAGAACGCCGAACCAAGGAGACAGTTCGATGAATAGAACAAGAAGGAAATATTTACGAAAGCTAGACAATAATTTCAGAAGGAAGACATAGCGTCGAATTCATCTTTGTAGCAAAACAAGGAAGCACCAGAGTACTAGATGCCTCCATTATTGGACCATACCAACAAAATGCAACCCAAGGGACAAGTAAGTACAATCAAAGTCTTCTTGCAATCATATGTAAAATTAATAAATGATCCATCACCTGTGAAAACATTGCAAAACATACTAGAAAAATGTATCATCATGACAGAAGAAAAACTAGAACTAAAAATTGTCAATCACCTACATACAAGGAGAAGAACCAATAGGGAGTTCAGACTCAATGCCAACATCAGAGATTTCAACATGGGTGACATCATACTGGATCTAGGATCTAAAGTTAATGTATTACCAAAGAGGACATGGCAATGCATGGGAGAGACCACATTAGGATATTCACTTGTTCAATTGAAACTGGCAAACCAACACAAAGTTCTACCAATCGGAAGACTGAAAGGAGTAACAGTAGACCTACATGGAGTACGCACTAAATCAGATTTTGAAGTCATTGAAATAGTGAATGACACCAAACCTTATCCAACATTGCTTGGTCTAGATTGGGCATTTGACAACCATGCCATAATCAACCTGAAGACCAGGAAAATGACATTTGATTCAGGGGAATACATGGTCATCGCACCCTTAGACCCATCATAAGGGGAGATGTTTGTAGAAAATACTTGCCTAGACTTAGAGGAAATTATCCAGTTGTACAGAACAACTACGCGCGATGAGGATTACGTAAACCCAACTGCAGACAAAATACTTAGTTGGCAGAGCATTACTTCATGTGCAACAGATTCAGACACCAGTTTAGAGAACTAGAAACAAAGGCTACACAAAGTTTCCACGAGAATATGTGCATGAATAGACCACGTAGTAAGATGGGTAGGCAAATAAATTAGGGAACCACCCAGTTTCCATGGAATAAACGATTTGGAAATATTCTTGACACAATACGGAGATTCAATGTTAGAGAACCAGGGACTGTTAGCACTTGATTTAGCACTCAAGGCCACACCTGCAAGATGGTGGGGCACACACAAAGAGACCATCATATACTGGTACCAATGTAAGAGGTTACTACACATAAGGTTCGACACATAACAAAAAAACAACAAACAACATAAGTATGATGGACAAAGGGCACCAGCGGAGCACTTGGAGGAGTGTAGAACGCTGTGGAAAATGACACCCCCAAAGGAATGACATCACCATTTTATATACACTCTAGAGGGAATACCAACAAACTGGTATACAGACTAGGAATTGCGCAAAGGAACTACGACCTGGATGACATTGCAACATAATTTTACGATCACTTTCTCATTTGAGCATGAGAACCCCAACATAGATGCCACACTTAAACGTATAAGAGGAGTGATATTCATCAAAGCACCAGAAGTAGAATTGATCACAGAAGAACAACGATGGAACAAACATACAGTCAAGGCACTATTTTCATGTTACCATGTACAAGAAGAAGCACTGGATGAAGACGATCAATGCAATATTCAGATTGAATAAGCGGAAGGAGAAAGAGAGGTGGAAGGACCACCCATAGAATCAGAAGTCATTTTCATGCCGATCAAAGTAAATAAAGTCAATATTGGGACAGTTGAGAATACCAACATGGCCAACATTGGAGACTACTGGGATGAACAAACAATGGAAAGCATAACAAAATTATTGTGTGAGTACAACGACTTGTTCTGCACAACATTTACAGAGATGAAGGGTATAGCCGAAGAGCTAGGAGAAATGAAGATACCACTAAGACTTGAAGCGAGATCGATCAGACAACGACCATACAGAGTAAACCCAATATATAAGCAAAAAGTCAAAGCTGAGATGGATAGGATGCTCTAAGCAGGCATCATAGAACCAGTTGAAGAATCATAATGGATAAGATCGATGGTAGTTCAAGACAAGAAACAAGGAGGGATCATGATATGAGTCGACTTGAGGAAGTTGAACGATGCATGCCTACATGATCCATTCCCTACACCGTTTACAGAGGAAGTGTTAGAAAACGTAGGTGGACATGAATCTTACTCATTTACTGATCGATTATCAGGCTACCATAAGATCAAGATAGCACAAGAAGACAGATACAAGACCACATTTGCAATAGAATGGGGATCCTACCAATACATAGTCATGCTGTTTGGACTGAAGAATGTACCAACAATTTTTTCCAGAGTAGTCATTGCTACGTTTAAGGAATTCATCCATCAGTTCCTAGAAGTATATCTGGACGATTGGACAGTTTACAATCTGTTGAACGACCATGTAGAAGTCTTACTGATAATGTTAGAAAGATGCAGATAGTGCCAGATATCAATGAACATAAATAAATGCATATTCAGAACACTGTTTAGGATACTATTGGACCATATAGTATGTAAACAAGGATTATTAGTAGATCCTGCAAAGATTGCAGTAATTGTTAACTTACAACCACAAAAAACAGTCCGTCAACTAAGAGAGACGTTGGGACATATGGGATACTGCAGGAAATTTATCAAAGGATATGTGCAGATTACTGCACCAATGGAAAATCTGTTAAGAAAGGACACAAAGTTCCAGTGGAATGACGAGTGTTAACACGGTCTGGACACCCTGAAGGAAAAGATGGTTACCACACTGATATTAGTATTTCCAGACTAGGAGAAGACATTCCAAGTGCATGTAGATGCATCAACCATAACACTTGGAGATATCTTGGTGCAACCAGGAGTGGGAGACTTGGATCACCCAATAACATTTGCGAGCAGAAATATATCTGACTCAGAACATAACTATAACACGACAGAAAGAGAAGGCCTAGCTATGGTCTATGCACTGCAAAATTTCAAACACTACTTACTGGGGAAACACTTTAAGATGTTCACAAATCACTCAACCCTGAAATATTTAGTCAACAAGGCAGTGTTGGGGGGGGGAGAATCTGTTGATGGTTACTCCTATTTCAAGAATTTGACTTTGAAGTAATAGTCAAGCCATGAAAATTAAATGTAGGACCTGACCACCTATCAAGGGTCACAAATGGGGAAGAACCCACAAATTTAGAGGCCAACTTTCCAGATGCACATTTATTTTCAGTATAGATCGTTGATGAACATTTTGCAGATATCATTCAATAATTGAGCACGGGTACTATGCCACAAGAATATAGCACTGCGCAGAAGAAAAACCTGGTATTCCACGCTGGCGACTATCAACTAATTGCAGGAAACCTATACAAAATCGGCTCAAATAACATCTTGCGAAGATATGTGTTAGAACACGAAATACCAAGAGTTTTAGCAGAAGACCATGGAGGAATAGTAGGAGGGAATTATGTAGGCAAAGCTACCGCACAAAAGGTATTGCACGCAGGACTATGGTGGCCAACGATTCACAAAGAATTGAAGGAGTACTGCCAAATATGCGACGTCTGTCAAAGGGTAGGCAAACCCAACAAAAGGGATGAGATGCCATTACGACCACAAGTAACATTACATGAATTTGACAAATGGGGCATAGAATTTTTAGAACCAATTAACCCACCAACAAAAATAACAGGAGCTAGGTACATAAGCATCGCAACAGAGTACCTAACAAGATGGGTGGAGGCCGCACCAATGAAGGATTGCAGTGCAAAAAAAACAACACACTTTTTATTTGAATAGGTCATCACTTGATTTGGGTACCCAAGAATTTTGATGAGCGACCAAGGCACACACTTCATAAACAACACCATCAACTCTATTACTGAAGAGTTTGAAGTCCATCACCAGAAAAGAACACCATATCACCCACAAACAAATGGCACAGTGGAAGCATTTAACAAAATCTTGGAGAACGCACTGATGAAGATTTGTAACGTCAACAGGGATGAATGGGACCTCAAAGTACCAATAGTATTATGGTCCTACAATACTACGTGCAAAAAGTTGTCAGGGCACACACCATTTAATATGGTTTACGACCAAGAAACAATAGTGCCATTATAATTTTTGGTACCAAGCTTGCGCGTAGAAACAATTACACAAATGACAGAATGATGCGTAGTACAAGAGCGATTAAATCAGTTAATTACCATGGAGGAAGACCAGATCGTAGCAAGATTCCACCAACAGGTTCATAAAGCAAGGGACAAATCTTGGCATGATCGACACATAAAGAAGAAAAATTTCAAGGAAGGATATCTAGTACTAAGGCATGACAACAAATCGTTTCATCATCTAGGAAAGCTAAGAATGCATTGGCTAGGACTGTACGAGGTAAAATCTATCACAGATGGAGGAGATTTACAGTTAAAAGACTTATCAGGTGCATAAATCAGAGGGATGATCAATGGGAGCTGATTGAAGTTATACAAGGACAGTCGACCACCCACCGCGCAACAAAAAAAAAAAAAAGGGGAAAGAACCCAAAAAAAATTAAAAAAGAAAGAACCAAACCAAAAGGGGCAGAGTGCATTGGACAATGAAAGAGCCTGGACACTTAGGAACAAAACTTCGACGAGAAGAAGGATACCAATCACATACAAAAGGGAAATGAGTGGGAAAAGGAAAGTCAGAAAAATCAGGATGACATGACAACACTAGGAGGAATTAAAGGATGGAAAGGATTGATGGGATGCCACATTAATCACACCAACAAGAGACAACAAGGCAGAGTAATGGAAAGTACAAAACTTCCGTAGATGCATTGAACCCTTAGTTAAGGTGCATTAAACCCATAATGAAGGAAGCGTCATCGAAAATCTTCATGGAAAACCCATATAACACATGGACGCGGGAGCAAAAAGTCTATTCACGAAAAAATAGCATACAAAGAGCAATAGAGGTCGAAAAACTTAGAGCGATTTCACAGAGGTCACATAGACCATTAAAACTCAACAAACGTTTGACATTCACTGCCATGGCACCATCCAAGCAAACAGAAGTGAGCCAACCCACCAGGAGAACCAGAGTTCAGACCAGGTCACGAGGACATGCGAAAGAAGGTGAACAACAACCATCGGAGATCGTCAATGTCAACAAAATCCCATCTCCAGACACAACACTGGTGAACCCAACACCTATACTAGAAGAAATCCCATAGCTTACACACGAGGGAATGACTATAGATATACCAACAGTGGTACAGGAGCAACCAAACTAGGACACAAAAACCCTGAAGAAGGCACAACCAGGGCACGCCGAAGAAACTTCAAGAGTTAATGGAACGACGCCGATTCAGGAATCAACAGTTGAGCCGGATGAGTCGCAAATGGCCATATCATACCACCCACAAGAAGGAACGACCGAATATGGCACGGGTCAGCTGGAAGGGCATACTGAGGAGCAACCGAAAGTCGCTGGAACTTCGAGCCAGCCACCACCATCGAAGAAAGACAGGATAAAGATACCCAGGTCACCTCGCAAGAAACCCACAATAGAAATCGTTCTACCACACATATCAAATGGGGTATAGGTAGGACTAGATCTGCTGGGTCATATAGGGAATCTCAAATACTCGGACCACGATGTCGCAGACAAAGACACGTTTTCGGAACTTGCAAAGAGAGTGTACATGGAGAATGTGGGAACAAATACGGTTGGGGAACCGATTGATCAACCACTCCAATGGGAAACAAGGTTGCAAAAGACAAGAATTTTAGGTCTGGTAGACCTACCACATTTTTGCAGGGGTCAGCACACAACCACATGTGTCAAATAGTTGCTAGCAGTCACGCATGGCGGGGACATCTGGTTGGACAAGCTCATGTCGATAGACGTAGAGATTATCGAAAACATAACATGATTTCCATCTCGAGGCATGGATCCTGCGCACTTTCTGGATGACAAATCCATGGAGAAGGTGCTAGCAGAAGATATGAAGAAGAAGTATGGCACCGATGGGGGAATAAGAGGGATCATTATCAAGAGGATCAACAATGCCGCAACACAAATGGCTGCAAAAATATTAGCCTGCAAGCTACTCAGAAAATTCCATAGGGAGGAAGTTCCAGCTGGGGTTGTTGCAGTTGCAGCTTAATGCGTAGAAGGCACCACAATGAGCTGGGCAACATATCTCTTGAACCTATTCCTGGATGACTGCAAGGACGCACAGGATCTAGGAACAAAGTTTCACTATTCATGGCTGATCACATTGATAGCCTTCATGGGATGGAAAGAGCCAAGGTATGTAGTTTTTGGCACCAGAACCAAACCAAATCAAGGAGTGAGATATTTGTTTCTCAAAGACAGGCCAGAGGCCAGGAGAAAAAAGGTGAACGGGGCCATCTTTGAAGGATACCTACGCGACCTACAAGAAGAAATATCCAAGATGTGGAGAATAACACCAGAGGCCCTCATGTGGTATAAATACATCGCTAATTTCCTGGCCACACAACATACAATGTGGATACAGGCAAGGAAGGATCTGGATAAATAATGGCTACAAATGCTCTACTGTATCATAGAGGGCGACATCGACATGGTCATCAATGAATGGGACGATGAGTGGAAGACTCCTATCCTTACGTAGGAGTTTCCAGAAAGAATAACAAAAGAAGAGGTAGGGTAGGGGAAGACCCAACCAAAGGAAATTCCAGTGCCCAAAAGACAAAGAATGGGCCAGGGAAAAACAACACCGACAAACGAAGGGCCAACGAAGGCAGGGGCCTAGAATGGAAATAAGGATAAACCACAGTCAGACAAGGAGCAAAAACAACAGGCCGAGCCCGTGCAAGAGACCATAGCAAGTCCCAACCCACAGGAAATAGGGAAAAATAAGAGGTCAACCATGCAAATAGGAGGCGCGCACAAGAAGTCAAAAGCAGAAAGAACACTGCCAAAGTATACGATCATGGATGGCGATGGAGAGATGATAGCCTGAATGGTCCATGATTGTCTATCTGAGGATTTTGACCATGATGCGCACCACATAGACAGGATTAAATAGGATCTTGTAGACATGTGGAAACTCCTCAAGAAAATTGGGGAAGTATAGACAACACGCAACAACAGGGGACCAGAGCCATCAACACCTCAAACAGAGGAAAGAGTCGAAGAAGAAGAATGATATCCAGTCCAATCACTACTACAACTGAACACAACATTCCATATGACACCCAGTATGCTGCGAATGGATGATATTGTGGGGTAGACACGCTTGAAGGACTTAAGCCAAATCCAACTGGTGTTGACGCAGATGGTGACGAAGGCACTCCACAAGTTGCAGGTTAGCATAAACCACGAGGTATAGTCTAGCGCACACAAAGACTTGGTCGAATTGAAACGAGTAACAGAGAAGCGAGATGCGCTGGAAATAGTATACGAGCAGGCTAAATATGAGATCTAGGAGGAAAGGGAGCGCATAAAAGGACTCGATAAAAAGTGGTAGGAACTTATGAGAAGATTCCGCAGGCTGCGCAGAGGAATGAAATTACAACAACAAAGAATATTGATCAGATTGCGCAGGCAATCGATCAATATCAGAAGGAGATCGAGAATCTCTGGAAGAAACTTACACCAAGCACACCACCAACAGTAAAGGACCAAAGGAATCAGGAAGCAACAACGCAACTGCAAGAGATAGAGCAGCAGGTCAGCACAACAACTGACTTGTTCGATAAAGAAGCGCAACTTTGGACTAAGTTAGAAGAGGATCAACAAGTCCAAAAGTGAGACAAGGAAGAAGAAAGGATCAACGCAGTGATCCAAGAATTCAAGAAGAGGCAGAAGACAATGCCAGTTACAGAACATGTCAAAGGGACGAAGGACATGAAGAGATTACAGGCAGAGCTAATTACTGCACACACCGAGAAACATGAGCGAAAATCTCAAATGGAATTGCCGCAAGAGCGGGTAGCAGAAGTCCTGGCACAGGTAGAAAAAGCCAAGACACAAATAGCACAGACCCAAGCAGAGTGTGTGGAATTGATCAGCAATGAAATTGCAGTCCAGATGGTGGACACACTGAAGGAGAAGTAAATCGCGTAGGCACAGACATAGGCATCAGAGCTCAAGGAAAAGGTCCAAGCGATCACCAAGGAGATCGAGGGAGAAAACAAAGGTTAGGTGGCTGGGGACGAGCCACATGTCAGTGTTGGGGGCCTGTTGGAGGCAAGCCAAAGGCCGAGGTGGAAAAGAAAGGCAGTTTTGGGAAAGAAAGCATACACAAGGAAAGCGACAGCTGGAAGGAAGCACAACACGCGCACATGCAAGGAAACCAACAACTAGAAGGAAGAACAACACACACGCATGGGAGGAAGACCTAACGATGGTAGGGTTAGGGTTTTGGTAAGGTATTGCAATGGATGAAGAGCCATAAATGTATAAATATATATTCCGAGGTATTATAGAGGGTTCAGGTTGTTAGCTGTTAGTGCAGAGTGTTCTTGATATAGTAGTTACGCATGAGTTGATGCGATATGTAAGGGGTTTTTGCTGGACGACCTATTTTTGTATAAGATATTGAGCTAGAGGGAAATCGAGGAAGGGTAGATCTTGAGGGTTAGATCGTAGGCTAGGGAGCCTGGTGCGATCTAGTCTGCCTCATATAGATCTCACCCGACCATGGAGAATTGTAAAGTGCACGATGCTGTAGATGCGAAAATAATATAATAAAAGAGATGAGAGCCAAATATTTGTGGACGTAGCCCCAGGAGGGGGTGAACCACGGTAACATATATGTTATGTGATGAATGCTTGCATATATTTATTGTCTGAAGAAGTTATTATTCTGTTGAATGAATGAGTTATTATATTGTCTATTTAAGTGCTGTTGCGTTATTGTAGGAATAAACTATGGAAATTATTGCATAGTCATGAATAACAACATGTTTCTTTTACTAGTTATAATAATGGGTCAATATTCAACTCCCTTATCTCACACTCAATCCTAGGCTGTAAACACATGAGTCTTACAGCCACCCATTAAAGCTATCTCAGGTGACATTACACAACACATTCTGTGTGCTGTGTTGTCTTCTGGTTTACCAGGAGGGCCGATAGTTTTAGAGGCTTTGTTGGAAACCCGACAGACATGAACCCTGGGTCAATAAAATCAGATAGTCGGTAGAAGAAGGAAGTAAACCAACATAGAGCTCAGCCTTGGATAACATAAAATAATCTCCTGCTTCAATTGTTGGATCAACATTTCTTGTCTGAGAGAGAATTGGTTTTATAATGTAGAAACATCACACTTGAGGTGAATGTCATTGGAATTGGAAGCAACATGCTTTGTTATATCTACAACAATCATTGTACCATCCTTCTTGAATATGGATTTATTCTTCTATAACTAGCTATGTTCTATTTGGATTTGTTCCAACCTATTGTTGGACAGTTGGTTGTCATTGATGTTGTTGGACAGTTGGTTGTCATCGATGTCAACAACTAGTGGTTATCATTGATTTCAACAAATGTGATGGGTGTATTTGGAGAA
>SNQJ01S0044945.1:64462-75832 GCA_010110895.2 Picea sitchensis
TGTGTAAAATCAACGAGTCTGTGGGATCAGATTCATGGTTAGCAAAAGTGTTCTTGAGGCATGGCGCAACGGGATAAATAGATAACTTGGCAACAGATTTCTTGCAACGGTCGAGAAGCCTTCATTAACTCAGTTCTATTCGTTACGGTGTGGTCCAACGGTCTAGTGGCGAACCATAAATTCCTTTCTACTCGTTCAGGGGGTCAGCCGAATGGTTATATTGGTCCCAAGGACTATATTGCTTCGCCCTGGCGAAGTGCCATGTGACGCTATTCTGTTATCCCGACGAAGTTCCAATTTTGCAAATTTTCTTTCTGTGAAGTTCCCTCTGGAACCTTCTATAACTTGTCGATCTTAGCTCTCTTCTTACTTAGATTTCTAGCTTTCTTCCTAGTGAGCTTTGTCTCGGTATGCCTTTTTCCA
Source organism: Picea sitchensis (assembly GCA_010110895.2). Taxonomy (NCBI): domain Eukaryota; kingdom Viridiplantae; phylum Streptophyta; class Pinopsida; order Pinales; family Pinaceae; genus Picea; species Picea sitchensis. Next base: position 64,886 of record SNQJ01S0044945.1, read on the forward strand.
TTCTGATTCTTATCTTCTTTTGGCATAGTTACTTCACGTTGTTGATATTATTTCCTAAGATTCGAGGGTGATACTTCTTCTTTATCTGGAACATGTAATTCAATCTTCTATGGTTTGTCTAGTTTTCTTGCAACTTCGACATCCGAGTCTCTGGTGTTAAATAACTTCGATCTATTCATCTGTTCTTCAATTAAGTGTGCGATTCTTCTAGTCATAAAATATTTTAACTCTTGCTTCTTCTGCTCTAAAACTTCTTTTTCTTCTTGCCTTCTGGCATGATCTCTTTCAATCCAAGGTTTTCCTAGTAGCATGGTAAATGGGGCACTGTTCTCAATAAATTTAACAATCTCAAAATCTTCCTCTGTCGAAGTTCCATTGGCATTCATAGAAATCCGGGTGAGCTTTCCACATAGGTTTATCAACTTTCCTTTGAATAGTCCTATTCCTCCTAATTAAGGAATCATAATAGGCCTTCCTATAGCTTCCCAAGTTCTTTCTGTCATGATATTCACCTGTGTTTCCTCATCCATAACACAGTCAATGTCAAAGTCTCCTATTCTTGCTTCAAGGCATTATTTTTCTTTGAAGATCTCAGGTAAGCTGACATGTCGGTGGTCATTCAGGGTTTCTTTTATCTGTAGCAATACTTTCTATGAGTCTTTCTGGGGTTCTGCCATTTCTGGATCTTCCTTAGGGTTTTTCTTGTTTCGTGTTCATTCCTTCAAGCCTAACAATCATTCTAGGGAAATCCAATACTTCATGGTCCATAGCTTTGCAACAAAGACAACTAGGTATTCTTCCAGGGCATTCCTTAGCAAGATGTCCCGGTCTTGTGCAACTGTAATAGAGGGTTAATCCTCTCTTTCTTTTAAATGATTCCCAACTCTTTCTGTACTACGCGCTAGGATCATAGTAGGCAACCTGCAAAAATTTATTTCTAGGATCCTTTATTAGAGCACATAGCTTGCAGATCTGACCTCTTTTCTTTAGATCTGACCTCTTTTCTTCAGATCAGGCTTCTTTCTTTAGCACAGATCTTTCACAATTTCAGGACAGATCTTTGCACAAAGCTTCTTCTTCCTCAGTTCCCAGCAATCACAGTTTCAGGTCTCGACAACAAAACCATTTGTTGGCACAGGGGCATACCAAGGGTTCAACGCTACAACAACGCACCAACAAAACCCTAACTACCGACCCTTTCGGCAACACCTATGAAGCAGATGAAGTCTCACCCGAGGTAGAGGCAAGGGTGGTTGTAGGACTCAAGTGTCTGCAACCTTAGCTGGGACACAAATATGTGATTGTAATACTTAGCAGAGAACTTAGCACCGACAATTCATCAATATTTAACCACTATCTACTCTGCAGATAAAACAGAGCATTGCATCATTCATTCAGATCTGGTGTATCTAAGCACTTATCATAGAGAAGTAGGTTATATATAACAGATAAGGGCACTAGAAAATTCATATAAGTCAGATCTAACATCCATATACATCATTAGCACAAAGCATAAACATATCTATCTATCTATATCCAAGCACTTAGCAAGTAAATACATAAACACATCAATACATTGCACAAAGCAGAGCAACACAACATATACGTGGTTTACCCCCACCCTGGGGCTACGTCCACCAACTCTTCTTCGTTATTATCTTTGTCAAGCTTCTTACAGGAACATAGCATCAAAATCCTACTCCGTAGAAGACCAGAGATCTGCACACACTCCGTTAGATCCTCCTTCTTTGAGATGGGGTAAAGCACCAAGCCTTCTTACAATTACTTGCACGTAGCTATGCAAGTCTCACACAATATGCACATAGCACTTACAATCCTTCAATCACATAGATCTAGCACTTAGCCATTCGTAACTGTTCTCTTCTTACATTTCCTAGACATCTATTTATACTTTACAAAATAGGCCTAAACATGAGTAAACCCATGGGCCGACATCCCATAGCCGTTACATAATCCCAAATCCAAAAAAGGACCCAAAAAGGGACGATATCCCGTGATCTTTTCTTCATATTGTGCTCCGCCTTCGACAGGCTATCGAAGTCCCAAAATAGGTCAAACTTGACCAGGGATCTCCCAAAATTTGGTCAAGGGCCAACAACAATCAATTGTTACAGGATACACTGGTTCAAAGAAACTAAAAACTGTAGCTAAGAAGGAATTGAAGAGAAACAACAAAATAACAATGGTTTCCTCTTGGAAGGATTACTTGATTCAGTGAAAGTAAAAATGGGACAATGTTCATAAGCCAAAGAACTTTGGGATAAGCTACAAAATTTATACTCAAAATAATCCCCTCTAGAGCATGTTGATCATGATAAAGAAGATGAAGAAGATGTTGGGTTAGTATGGGAAGAAAGAAGATCATCATAACATATAGATTCAAAAGAAGAAGATTATTAGAGACACCTAACCAGTTATTTAGACAAACTGTTCAAAGAAAGAGAGAAAGAAAAGTCACTCGAGGAAGAATTGATCAAGATAAAAAGGGAGTCTCAAAATCCCAGCTCGGAAGAAGTCGAACATATGATTACAAACCTAAATGTCAAAATGGAAGAAGGCAGAAGGATTGATGAAGCATGATCTAGATTTATGAGCGGAACAAAATGAAAACACATATTTATAACATTAACACAGAGACATAGTGAATAATAACAGAGATACAGTAAAACTCGACTTCTATTAATAAAGAAAAATGATGAAACTGTAAAATGCAGACTGAAACAAGCTTGCTAGAATGGTGAAAAATTATCTCTAAGAAGAGATGTGACATTTACGCTCATTCACAAAAATATGATTACAATGAGGCTCTCAAATCCATTTTACAATAAACATGAATTCCAAAACCCTAGACATCCAAAAACCTAACCCTAGGAGATGAAGCGCCAAAATTCATGTGGGCCCCGTTGGGGTAAGTTAGTACATCAACTTCCCAGGGTCGTAACTTTTGCATACGATCTCTGTTTTATTTGCACGATATCCCATCAAAAAGGTTTATATGAGAACTAAACATTATGATTCCTTGTCAATAGTTTGACTATGGCGAGCCCTAAATATCTTGTTTAGGGCCTCAAAATGGCCCCGAAAGTTCAGGACCCAAAAAACTAGGAAAAAACTGCCAAACTGAAAAATTGCCAAGACGAGCCAGTTGGAATAGGTGGGTGGCCACCGATGTACATATGGATTAATCCCCCCCCCCGCCTTAGGAATAAATTTTCTCCATTGCGTGGATTTTCCCCATCAGATGAGGACATTTCTACTGAATTTGGCCCTGGGTGAGCCACTTTCCTTTGTGCAGGAGCTGCTCTTATTGCAAAACCCGATAAAGTTGGATCCTCTGTTGGCGAGTGGCCTTGACCTGTGTGTCCACGATATGATAAGTGGATGCATGTTCCATGCAGTCAGGGTTGAGCTGTGTTGGTGTCAACTATTCTGCTATCTCTGAGGTGTCCATTAAAGGTGGAAAATATCGTCGAAGGAGATCCACATTGAACATTGGGTGCAAGCCAAGGAAGGGGGAATGTTGAGCTCAAAAGAATTGTCACCCACAACCTTGGTGATAGTGTAAGGTACATAACATAATGGATGAATATTTTGATGGGGCCTTGTAAGGCATTCTTTCTGCAAGTGCAACCAAACTTTGTCTCCCACATGAAACTTATGTGGCACCCGATGTTGACCATGGTGCTACTTGTACTTGGCATTGGACTTCTATAAAATGTTTTGAACTTGTTGGCAGATTTGCCAGATTCGCTCAATGAACCAGGTGGATTTGTCAAGTTCATTTGGAGAATGTGACGAGTCAACCTGGGTGACCGCAAGGGGTAGTTAAACATCCATGGGGCCCAATGGTTGGAATCTCAATCCCACCTGAAAGGGGCTGTGGCCGGTTGAGCTATGGATGGATTGGTTGTAGCTGTGCTAAATATAGGGGAGACTCTCATCCCATGTGTGGGGGTGCTTGGAATTGTACATGTGTAGGATATGTATGATCATCCAGTTGATGACCTTAGTTTGGCCATTTATTTGGGGGTGGAAGGCAGTGGATTTGGTGAGCTTGGTGTTCAACAATGACTAGAGGCTCGAACATAATGTGCTGAGGAACCAACTTTGCCAATATGAGATAACTTTTTGTGGGATCCCAAAATGTACCCACACACGTTCAAGGAAGAGCTTGGCAGTAGCCTCCACTGTGTTTCTCTTTTTGCAGGCGACCAAAATCGCCATCTTGGAAAAGTGATCAACAACCACAAAACAAAATCATTTCTCCGCTTGGTGGATGGAAGGCCTGACATGTAGTCCATTGAGATGGATTCCCAAGTCCTGTTAGGAGTAGGCAGAGGGGTGTACATGTATTTTTTCTTAGTGGTTGGTTTGGAAATAGTGCATGCTGTGTAGGACCTGCTATACTTGCTGACATCCTGTCGAAGTTTTAGCCATTAGAAATGTTGTTGCAACACTACCACTATCTTTTCTATGTCGAAGTGTTCTTAGTGGGATTCCAAAATCAGCTTCAATTGCTCACTTGAGGGAACAAAGAGATGGCCCAAGTGGCACAACAACCCGTCCTGAAGATCGAAATTAGTGACCACTGTGTTTGTGCCCTACATCTGGTAGGTGGTGGCGAAGATAGGATCTTTCTCATAGAGGTGGGGCCATCTAGATGTCTCGTGGACACAAGAGTCTAGCACCGTGGTGAGTGTCGCTATTGGAGGTCGGCTGAGGCAATCAACAACCTCGTTGGTACTTCCTATCTTATACTTGATGTTGAGGTGGAACTGCTGCAAGTATGTGGACCACTTCTGATGGAGGTCATTCTGCAATTTTCCTTGTGTCTGCATGAACTGCAGTGGCTTATGATCAGTGTGGATGACTGTCTCCTTCCCAAGAATGTAATTTCTCCACTGGCGTTAGGATTGCACAATGAAGTACATTTATTTGTCGTAATTAGGGTACTTACAAATGACATCTGATAATGTCTCACTATCCTAAATACTAATGATGGATCCTGAACATATCCCTCTGGGTTCTCCATATATATCTCCTCATTATTATCTCCATGTAATAATTCAATCTTCACATCCATATGGTTTACCTCCCACTTTCTAGCTATTGCAATAGCTAGAGATAACCGAATGGAATCAATCTTGGCAACTGATGCAAAAATATCCTCATAGTCAATTCCTTGTACTAGTGAGAAACCTTTAGCTACTAAACGAGCTTTATAATTTGTAATATATCCATCATCATCCCTCTTTTTCTTGAAAATCCACTTACATCTAACAAGATTCTTGTTGGAAGGTAGAGGAACCAACTCCCATGTGTTGTTCTCAATCAGGGAATTGCACTCCTCTTTCATAGTTTTCTCCCAATGGGGTTTTATTTTAGCCTCTGCATAAGACCAAGGATCTGATCCAAGTACCATATAACAATAAATATGTGGCAATGGCTCCATGGTAGTAAAATCTTGCAGAGGCTCCACAAACTGAGATCTAGTTCTCCATGGATCGGGAAGATCAACCACTAGATCACTTGCTGCCTAAAAAGTCTATTATGACCATGGTGGTCGATGATATGGACCTGAAACTTATTTCTTCTGATTAGAAATATCAGATATATCAGATTCATATTTCTTATCATAAGAAGTCTCATGAAGTTCTGCAACTAGTGACAGTGGAAATGGAGGTGTGGACTGCTCCGAAAGTACTTGTGAAGGACCCTCTTCAAAATTAACACTCCTTTGAATGAATAGTGTATGTGAAGTAGTATCTAATAACCTATATCCCTTCACTCCCTATAGATATCAAACAAAAATACACTCCTTACTCTAAGCTTCCATAGCTTTCTTCCTATCAGAAGGGATCCTAGCCCACACACGGGAACCAAAAATTCTAAAGTGAGTGACTTATGGTTTCTTCTTGATCCAAACCTCATATGGAGTTAATCCCTTGAATTATTTATGAGGAAATATATTCTGAATGTAGGCTACACAGTTGATAGCTTCATCCCATAACTTTGGAGGTAGTTCTCTAGCCTGCAACATACATTTGGCCGTCTCTTTCAATGCCATGTTCTTTCTCTTCGCTACCCCATTATGCTGTGGAGTATATGGAACCATGTGTTGCAAATCTATACATGATTTTAAACAAGTATTCTCAACATCCTTATTCATATACTCTCCTCCATTGTCCGTACGAAGCTTCTTAATCCTCTTTCTTGTTTGGTTCTCAACTAGCTGCTTGAAATATTTAAGACACTCAAAGACCTCCAATTTTAATTTGAGAAAGTAGATTCATGTATATCTCGAAAAATCATCAATGAAAGTAAGAACATACTTAGCTTTACTGATTGATGGGTGTGGGAAAGGACCTGTAATGTCACTATGGACCAAATCTAGAAGTGATGATTCTCTCCAAGATTTATTTGTGTTGAACTTTTCCTCAAGATGTTTTCCTAATATGTAGCTCTAACAAACTCCATATATGTACTGAATGTGGGGTAATCCATCTACCATTCCACTCTTACTAATATGATATAATTAAAATTCAGATTCTCAAACCTCTAATGCCATAACTAGGACTCTTCATTATCATGTGTTATGTTAACACTAAGTAAATTTCATAGGTTGAGGAGGCAACTCACAAAGGTAACCACATAACCACTTTAGAACTGAAACTAGCCTTTCATTTCTGAGAGGGATCTCTCTCGTCACTTAGTCTCTAATAGATAGGTTTTCCTTCTAGATCGATGGCTAGGTTTTGATGATTGAAGAGATTTTTATAGAGTTTTGCTGGCAAGAAGGAGAAGGATTTGTTGGGAAATGGAGTCAACCTTTGAAAACAAATGAAAACGATGACTGGTAGGTGGAACTCTTCAAAGAAAAAAAGGCTAAATATGTGATGAAATATCAGTTTTTAAATTTGTTGTGTAGATTGAAAGAAGAATGAAACATATAACAAAATCAAAGCACCATGAAAGATGAATTCTGATAAGTGTTGGGGATAAATATATGCACTATTATTTCCCACATTTAATTATCAACTGGGGATCGTAAGCTTCGAGGTGCAGGCGCAGGAAACACAGGATCAAAGCCTAGTCTAGACTAATCTAAAGCCGACAAAACAATCTTCAAACCCACACTGCAGAAAATTAACACTAAGGATTCATCACTGAGACACATGAATAACTTAGTGCTATATAGGCTTAGATCACAATCTTTCATGCACTCAAGGTGATGTTCGTGTGATTAATCGCGAATAGCTTACTTAAGTTTCCTATCCTTCAATGGATTCCAGTAGTGATTAAAAAGATAATCAAATGGATAAAAACTAGGTAAAAGGAAATGCGATCTAAACTCAAACTTTGTCCTCAATCAAATGCAATGTACCAATGCCTTGAGTGAGAGGGTGTTGATTTGAGTTTTATCTATTAAGAATCGATTTGTAGAATATAAATTAATTGCAAAATGCAAACACACAATATATGACTTTCAAACTAAACAATAATGCAAGAAGAAAATAAACTAAACGTAATGCTAATATACAAAGAAAATAAAATATAGCAACACTTACCACTTTGAGGGGCCCTTCCCAGGAGGTTAGTGTTGCTAAAAGTACTCAGATCAAATGGAGATGGTGTCCAATGCTTCAGCAACAATCAATTCTTCATTGAGATCAAAAACTCTGTTTTTACATGGCTAGCAACTCAAGACTTTCTACAAGAATAAATCTCTCCTTTACAAAACATTCATGAAACTAATGGCTCTTTCTCATATCCCTATGAGGCTTATTTATACATGAATAATCATTGAGGAGTTGATGGGACTGAATCCCAATGCTCAGATTTCAAATATTACATTTTTAGATAAAATCCTCAAAAATCTGGGTTTTATTGCAATTTGGGCATATTTGAGTTATGGATCCATCCATATCTTCCCAACCAATTCTAAATTTAGAAAAAGGTTTCTGGGTTCTGTAGCTTGATTTTATTTCTAAAAACCCATTTTTCTGTTTTGAAAGGTATGCTCCCATGTGCACAGAAATAGAGGTGCAAGTTGGCAGTTTGAGTTTTGTTGCTAATTTTGCCAGAATCATTCCCCCTGAGCTAGAGGTCCACACATGCGAGATGGGTGAATTCTGTCTCAGATGTCCACATGAAAACATCATTCTGGACAAAACCCATGTACCCTATTTTCCTATAGAAGCTTTCCAAAATTTCGAATTATGTTTAGTACCGGATTAGCATAGGCTGGTACCGAAATAGGTGGAGCCTTGGTACCGGAATAGACTGAGTACCGGATCATGCTGCTTAAGAGTCAAAGTGATTAGGATCATACATAAGCAAGCATTTAATCGAATTAACTCAATAAAACTAAATAAATCATGCCTTAACCATAAGTTACCTCTCTATGCACATGATCAAGGCCATTAATTGTATTTATGGATGAAACAATCAATTAGATACACATATCATAGGTAAAATTGACTTAGACATAGATAATATAGGGTAATAGAAGTGTCAATACTGAGACTCAACATTCCCCCATTCTTAAGTCAGTGCATGTCCTCATGCAACAATGATCTTCAAAGTTTCACAATTGAAGATACTCCTCACTCGATCAAGCATTCCTTGAAGTTAAGTCTTATCCAATCTGTTTTCGATCAAAGTTAGGATAAAAGGTTGGATGTGGCTCTAATATGATTATAGGATAGTGGCCAAGATTTTTCATAATGACTTTTACTAATAGGCCCCCTTGGCTAGATTACCTTTAAAACAAAAGTGATATAAGCTTAATTTAGATATCATTTGAAGAGAGGAACACATAAAAGAATACATCCTAAGAAGATTAACTTGTTTCTTATCCAAGTTTGTAGAGATGAAGCTCTTCTTGTTTAGGTAAGGTGAATTACATATAATGAAGGTCCCACTTCTCATGCAAACCTATTTATTTTAAAGATAGAACTCTAAAGTGGATACTTGAAGGTTCTTAAGAACATCATCCGAGAGATATAAAGGTCATCTCCTAGCCTTGATTTGATAATGATTGCTTCAGAATGATACCCAAGGGTTTATGTTCAGTTTTAAGTGTGCTACTTTATGTTTTTCAACTCCCTTTATCCGGCATAGCCCCGCTGCCAACAAGCCTGTTCAGTACCCCGACAGGTTTACCTTAGTACCATACAAGCATGGCCCCGCTGCCAGCAGGCATGTTCAGTACCCCGACGGGTTTACTTGTACTTCCTGATACTTCCTTTTTATTATATTACTCAAAATATTTAGAATTATGTATACTGCTCATCGACAGTTTTAGAGTATAAGGAAGGCAGGTGGTACGGGAGTGTTTTAGAGTTATTAGGCACATAATTAATTGTTTGCAATTATCCGAAGGGTGACATCATCCGCATTCAACTTAAATCTCAGTTGTTCAATGTATAATGTAACGTCTCAGATAATGACTAAGAGGTCCCTCTAGTTAATCCTATTCGGGTTCTTATGAAAGTTCATTGCGGTTTTGCAAGGGTGGTCCACCACATGAGGTTTTCATCAATACCTTCAAAGAAAAACTTGGATAAAAAATTGTTTGAATCAACTAGGTTAGTATTAGACATAATGGTGTCACCACTTTTCAATGGATATTTCAATTAGCAATCACTTCTTCAAAATGATGAGGTAATAAGACAAGGGCACCCATGATCATATAGAGCTAAATGTGAAAATATCTTCTTAAAGGATAGCAAGGATGATTCATTTAGGGTTGAGTGCAGAAATGTAGGAGGAAGATGTACATGAGAGTAAAAACAATTCAACACAAGACTTAAATGATCCTTGATAGAAAGAACATGAAGATATTAGCCCATACCTCTAATTACCTGAAGTGAAAACAATGTTAAGCACATGACAAATATCATATCACTTTGACATCAGTACCAGATAAGTAATGGAGTAGGTTTCTGTAGTATCAGAATAGATAGTCTTGGAACAGAGTGACATGATGGATGATTTTTGCTCATTCATGAAAACAACCACTTCACCAAGGAATTCAGTGATAATATACGAGGAGATATATATGAGGGCTTGCAAAATTTCATGGTAGGGAGCATGCAATAATTGAGAGTAACCATATGTTTATTGCATAATTAGTCTAATTTCTTTTAGTAAAATGAAAAATGTTGAGTTTATACGTCCTATTACTTGAAACATTTAAATCGAGCAACAAAAAAATTGAGTATAGGATAAGAGCTACCAACACCTCATTACTAGTACCAGATGGACGCAGGGTTGTGCTTCAGTACTGGAATAACGCAGAGTTGTGGTTCAGTACCAGAATAGTGTAGACCTCCTCCCTCGGTACCATATGAGCACACAGGCGACCATCAATACCAGATGAGCACAATACCGGATGAGCATAGGAATGTTTTTCAGTACCATATGAATGCATACTTTCTCCTTTGGTACTGGATGAGCACAGAAATGACCATTAGTACCGAAATAGCACAGACCTCCTCCCACAGTACTGGATGAATGTAGAGTTAAACATTGTTTGCAGTACCGGATGAACACAATTATGCAGTACCGGAATAGAATGGTACTGGAATTCTAGAAATGAATATCAAATCCCAGCACTAAACATGTTGATTTGATCTCGCCAATGGAAGTTGAAAAATAATATGAAGGTTTCAACAACTGCTACTGGATGAACGCAATTCTGCAATACCAAAATAGAATGGTACCATAATTCTAGAAATCAATATCAAATCCTAGCACTGAACATGTTGATTTGGTCTCGCCGACGGAAGTTGCAAAATAATATGAAGGTTTCAGCAACCACTCCCCCATGCCTAAGGTTTTTCATGGCCTCATGCAAACAATGTGAGATGCTAAAAAATGGCTGCTCAGAGAGTTGTGAACACCTGCTAAAACAAACCAATA
>SNQJ01S0044945.1:79998-96679 GCA_010110895.2 Picea sitchensis
GATCATTTCATATATTCCCAATAATGAAACCTGTTTAAAAACTAAGAGGGGTTTTTGTTATTGGATCCGTTCTTAACAAAAACCTCTTTTTAAAAAAAAAATTCTTCTCCATATTCTCAGAATATGCGCCCAAAGATGATGACTAAAATAGGAAAACATTAAACGCTGAAATATGGAAAAAGACGCTGTAATGATTCATTCAAATATCCAAAAATGTGACACCTGTGTAAAAACTAAGAGAGGTTTTTTTTTTTATATAGTTCATTCTTGACAAAAGCCTCTCTGTATTTGTCCAAACTATTCTCTAGTTGGTCAGAAAATTATCTTGAATTTTACCACTAAACTGTCATTTACGTAGCGTGCACACTATGTAACTGCAACCTACAACAATTGCATAGCGAACTTTGCGTAGCGTGGGGATTTTATTCAAACCTGTGTGTTTCTTGTGTCCAAATTTTTTTTGGAGACTAAAACCTACTTCAAAAACAACTTACGAATCATCTCTTGTGGTATTTCAATCACTGTGTACTTATAGTATTTGCATAGCGAGAGCTTGCTACACAAGTGCTATACATGACAACTTTTTATGAAAAACTATAAAGGTGGCTTGGATGGTGGTTTTAGCTTGTCATCCTTCTCTGAATCAAGGGTATAAAGAGTGTAAAGTTATTTTTACAACAAATCTTTAAATTGACAACATCCTCACTCCATTTTATCACTATTGAAATTGCACTTTCTCACAGTGAACAAAATTTCCATAAAATACTCAAAACCTCTAATGACCCCTTTTTCCAAAAGACAAAATTGTGAGGAATATTCCTTTATAGTTCTGCTATCTCAACAAGAATATCCAACTTACCTTTTCCTTCCTCATCCATTTTCACTTGTAACCTAAAGGACTTGTTTGTCTTCCTTAGTGATAAATTCTGCCTCTTCAAATTCTGTACTTGCCTAGATAAGGGTGCACTTCTCTTTAATTTTGACTGGGCTTTTGAGAGTGCTCCACAAACATTTGTGATAGAGAAATATGCTACATAGATCTTGCATAGTGAGAGACCCTGCACAAAATTTGCGTAGCGAGGAGATTGGTTTCCTTAATAGAGGGTTCTTTGGAGCTTGTTTCAAGAGGAAATGGCTGATCACAGGTTGAGCATGCAAACAAACAAAATGTGGTGAATATACATGCATGAAATGATATTAAGAGATTTTAAAGGGAAAAGTACCCGTTTTTGATGATAAGACTTTTCAAACTGCTCCAAGTAACTTGCGCAATGCACACATGTTTTCTACAGTCAAGGTAAAAATAACATGAAACGTGATCATAACCTCCATGCTGAGTTCATAATATGTGATGATGATCATTGATACCCTTTGAAATGACCTTCCCTCCTAGACTTACAACTCGACTTTGACATACCACTTCCCACCTTGTGAAATTATTTCAAACCAAAATGACTTAGACTTATAACTTGACTCTCTTTTGACATGCATCTTATTTTTTATTTGATTAATGACCCAAGGAATTTGAATCATCATGAGACAAAACACACACAAACACTATGAATCAATTTGGTCTTCCTAAGACCAAGGCATGACTTTACAAACTTTGAACAAAATTCCAACTTTACCCAAAAATAACGATGCTAACATTTGGCTCCAATGGGGATGTTGTCCTCCCTCTGAGGAAAAAAAGAACAACACACTAGGTGCCTTATCCATTGGTATTTTCCAACCTCAACATCGTAATCTACAAACTGACCCACAACTTGATCCTTACAAACTGGAACCAAACTGCAACCCAAACTGAAAATGACAACTGTCAACTGTAAACTAAAAATTGAATTAAAAGCACACTACTGAAAAAGATGCTCAGAGTGATGAGCTTATTTAGGAACATTTCTACCTACCCTAAGTTGATCCATAAATTGATCATTCAAGTGAAATCATAGATCCAGTGCAACCATGCAAGTGTTTTTTCCATAATTTGAGATTTTCACATGTCCATTCTCAGAGACAAAATAAGAGACCTACTTATTGGCAATTCATTTAAAAACTTGCAAACACATTTGAATTTGACAAAATCTGAGAAATTGGGGCTGCCTATTGACTGCAACAAGACTGCAAAAGGATCCTTATAGGAAAAAAAACTGATGTCCAAACATTTCTCAATATTTGCACTTTGATGTGTGACCCCTCTAACTTCATTTTTTCCTTCATGTAAATCTAACTGATAGCTGTCATAAAAGGGATGAACATCTGCACTAAATTGCTGCAATGAAACCCCTACTAGAAAAAATTACATAGCTGATTTGGAAATTAGCTTATCTTCAAACTCATGGTTGTCAAATGGCTGCAAATTTCGATTATTGAAATCCTCCATATAATCAACAACAGGGTCATAAAACATATGAGGAGATTGCTGCGTTTTACTGCCAATTTGCTTAAATGAACCTATATGCCTTTGCATCGTCCCACACTCCTGAACTTCATTGATGGTCTCAAAATTTTCTTTCAAAAATTTATATGAAGCATAGCATAAGGGTAGAGAATTTCTGTCTCCTGATTCGGCATCACTGGCATAACTAAAATATCTAGGCTTACTGCTTTCCTCAAACTGCTGAGACTGGACATTTCTTTCTCACAAAAATATATCTAATTGCAAATCTGAACCGATGAAGTTCTCCATATACGAAGCCACATGATCATTTTCTTATAGAGAACATGCAATTGCTTTCTCTGGAAATTTAACCTTATAGTCATCATTGTACTCATCATACCTCGGAAAATCATCCACATCTGCAATTTCATCTAACATGAAAAAGGTTGGGACATCAACTTGCTCTTCAACAGGTTGATCTGCAAATTCATTTTCTTGAATGTCTACAAATGAATACATAAAACAATCAGCTCCATGCTTATCATGAGATGAACCATAAGCTAAATTAGCACCTTCTTTTTCAACAAGTGGAATATGATCCTCTGCAAAATCATCAACATTTAAAACTTCAAGAGAACACACAATATTATTAACCCTCTGCTCAAAATCCAAATCAACTGTTTTTTGTTCATATTCATTGTCATGTTATTTAGCATCCAACTCCTCATTTTTAATTTGTTTACATGCTTGAATATTGGGTTGAACCTCTTGAGCATCATTAAACATTTTTTTTAAGGAGTTATTTCTTGTTTCCATCAGAAGGAAAGACAAATATGGATGAAAGGTTGTTGCATAATGGAGCATGAAAACAACTTCAGTGGGTTGAATTTCCTTGGGCAAGTTGTAATAAATACTGCAAAAACTCCTACTGAATGTAGAAACAGTTTCACTGCTCTGCCTTTTCATGGCATAAAACTCTGTAAGATGTAGATCCAAAGATTTCCTCTTGCCCAAAAATTTCAAAAAGACATTCTTCAATTCCTCCCATGAGCCGATTGATTTAGGTTGTAGGTTCTTGTACTTGGTTTTACCATGATGTCCTTCCATGTCTCTATCAACGGATCTCGTCCCCTAGTGGAGTCTTTTGAATATGATTGAAGCACAATTGGAGTTACCAGGGGAATGGTATAAACTTCACTGTGTTTAAACTCTGCTCACCATCAGAAGTCAATTTGATGCTTGTCGTTTTATCCCAGATAAGATTTCACCTTTGCTCCCCGACAACGACACCAAAATGTTATCACTGAGTAAATTGCCTAGGTTGAGGAGGAAACTCACAAAGGTAACCACATAACCACTTTAGGACTGAATCTAGGCTTTCAGTTCTAAGAGGGATCTCTCTTATCACTTAGTCTCTAATAGATAGGATTTCCTTGCTGGATCGATGGCTAGGTTTTGATGATTGAAGATATTTTTATAGATTTTTTTTGTCAAGAAGGATAAGGATCTATTGGGCAATGGATTCAACCTTTGAAAACAAATGAAAACAATGTCTGGTAGGTGGAAATATTCAAAGAGACAGAGGATAAATAGGTGATGAACTTTTAGTTTTTAAATTTGTTGTGTAGTGTGAAAGAATAACGAAACATATAACAAAATCAAAGCACCATGAAAGATGAATTCAGATAAGTTAAGAAAGAGAAACAAAGTTTAAATCACTTGAATCTAAAGCACCATTTAGATGAATTTCAGACCTATTAATATCCAATTTAAAATATGAAATGCATATGAAGAATAAGAAAAAAATATGTACATACAAATACTAGAGCACAGACTTCAAGCCGCCACCATTAGAATATTTGTCTTGGAAAGCTCTGGACTTCTGCATTTGTATTTCACTCAGATTCAATTTTTTTTTACAATATTAAGAAAAATGTCCTTTGTGCTTATACCAACCCTTTGCACATTAAAAGTTCTCAAACATATATATAAATATCATATTCTAGCCTAAGGAGGTCAAAATCCATCTTTTTCCAAAGATAGAAAGTTGTTACAATAACTTAGGAAATAATATTTTCCAAAATCTGCTCATATCCTACTATCTAGGGTTTGATTTTTGAGCAAATAAAAATGTTCCAACTGAAGATAAAATCATGGGATCTGATAGGAGAATATCCAATATTCAATATCCATATCAATTTCGGATCAACCTTTTTGAGTTGGAGGTCCATCAAGTCGAATTTCAAAAGATTCTAGAACTCTGCCAGCAAATCTGGCTTGGCGAATTTACGGAAAATAAGCCTCAAATATTATTTCATATCTTCCCAATATTGACACCTGTCTTAAAACTGAGAGAGCGTTTTGTTATTGGGTCATTTCTTGACAAAAACCTCTTTTTGTTTTAAAAAATTCTTCTCCATATTCTCAGAATCTTCTCCCAAAGATGATGACTAAAACATGAAAACATTAAATGCTAAAATCTGGAAAAAGGGGCTGTAAAGATTCATTCAAATATCCCAAACCGTGACACCTTTGTAAAACCTGAGAGAGGTTTTTGTTATTTAGTTCATTATTTACAAAAATATCTCTGGGTTTTTCCAAAATCCTCTCCAGTTTGTCATAAAAGGATCTTTAATTTTACCACTAAACCATCATTTACGTAGTGTGCACGCTGTGTACCTGAAACCTACAACAATTGCGTAGCGTGGGGATTTTATTAAAACCTGTGTGTCTCTTGTGTCCAAAAAATTGTTGGAGACTAAAACTTACTTCAAAAAGAGCTTACCAATCATCTCTTTCTGACCTTTCAATCACTATGTACTTATAGTATTTGCGTAGCGAGAACTTGCTAGGCAAGTGCTCTACATGACAATTTTTTGTACAAAATTGCAGAGGTGGATTGGATGGTGATTTTAGCTTGTCATCCTTCTCTGAATCTGGGGTGTAAAGAGTGTAAAGTGATTTTTACAATAAATCTTGAATTTGACAACATCCTCACTCCTTTTTATCACTATTGAAATTGCACTTTCTCATAGTGAACAAAATTTCCATAAAATACTCAAAACTTGTGATGACCCCTTTTTCCAAAAGACAAAATTGTGAGGAATATTCCTTTATATTTCTGCTATATCAATAAGAATATCCAACTTACCTTTTCCTTTGTCATCAATTTTCACTTGTAACCTCAAGGACCTGTTTGTCTTCCTTAGTGATAAATTCTGCCTCTTCAATTTCTCTACTTGCCTAGATAAGAGTGCACTTATCTTTAATTTTGACTGGGCCTTTGAGAGTGCTGTACAAGCATTTGTGATAGCGGAATATGCTGCACAAAGCTTGCATAGCGAGAGACCCCGCGTAGAATTTGCATAATGAGGAGATTGGTTTGCGTAGCAGAGGGTTCTTTGAAGCTTGTTTCGAGAGGAAATGGCTAATCACAGGTCGAGGATGCATGGAAACAAACAAAAGGTGGTGAAGATACATGCATGAAATGATAGGAAGAGATTTGAAAGGGAAAATTACCCATTTTTGATGATAAGACTTTTCAAACTGCTCCAAGTAACTTGTGCTGCACATTTGCACATGTTTTCTGCAGTCAAGGTACAACTAACATGAAACGTGATCATAAGCTCCATGATGAATTCATCATATGTGATGGTGATCATTGATACCCTTTGAAAGTATCTTCCCTCCCAAACTTACAACTCGACTTTGACATACCACTTCCCACCTTGTGAAATTATTTCAAACCAAATGACTTAGACTTATAACTTGACCCTCTTTTGACATGCATCTTATCTTTTATTTGATAAATGACCTAAGGAATTTGAATCATCATGAGACAAAACACACAGACACACACTATGACTCAATTTGGAATTCCTTGGTCTTCCCAAGACCAAGGCATGAATTTACAAACTTTGAACAAAATTTGAACTTTACCCAAAAATAACGATGCTAACATGTTAGAAGAGATACATAATCATATTTATGAGTGAAGTGAAAGAAGGTGTACAACTTGAAATGGTGATTAACCTCACCAATTTTTTTTTTTGAACCATCTGACATGTAATACCCCAAGGCCGATCCCCTGCTGAATTGTTATTATGTTTATAGGATGGTGAGCCAAGTGTTTATAAGATGGGAGGCTTATGTGAATATTAGGTCAGAGAGCTTGGATCGATTAAGGCCAGTGATTCTATTTTTGTATATGTAATTATGCATATCATTAAAATAAGAAGCACATCATTGCATACAGAATGACCACAAAGAAAGAGTTATGGGGGACTAAGCTCCAATGGGAAGGGAAAGGGAAGGGGCTAAGAGGCTAGGAAAAGGGATAAGCTTGTGGGATTATATCTAAGGGAATATTATAATATATTTCCTAAAATACAAAGGTTTGGGAAATAACTCATGTTATCCTAAGTTCCTTTGGGGAAAGGAACGAACTCCAAGTGGAGAGGAACGAGCTCCCAAGAGAGCCATGTGTCAATATTGGCACATGCAATTATATGTGGGAAATTCAGTTCGTTTAGGGGGTTCTGGCCATTATGACCATTCTTCCCAGGCACGCATGCATTGAAGGAGGCATTAGTTCCTTGGACGTTGGGATGAATGCACCATGAAATCCTGCAAGCTCTAAAACCTGCAAACCCCATGAAGCTAACCTATTTTAATCTTTTGAGGCATAACACAACTACTCAGTGCCTGAGCCATATCACACCCTAGCCATTTTTATATTTCTTCCCACACTTTTCTATGGATTGGTGTGGCTTTCTATCATTACCAGATCCATACCCGATTTTGTTTCTGTTATTACCCTGACTAGATTATCTTAGGAGATGGACTGAAGAAGCAGGTTTTCAGGCCTATGAGGAACTCTCTCCAGGTGAGAGAGGTTGATGGGGAAGTGATTTTCCCAAAGGGAGTCTCACAAAATTTGTAGTTCTCTAAGACTTCCTGTCTGAACTATTACTAAATCCCTAGAAGGGGAGTTGGGCAACTGAAGGACTGCCAAGCAAAGAAGGGGCACACTCTCTGGGGTGGGATAGGCATGTGGGGAATGAGGGACTATAATCTGCGGAAATGAGTGGAATATTAAGGATAGAATCCTTCCTGGAGACTTTGTAACCTCAGCCTAGCCTAGTATTCCCTTTACTCTGGGTGGAGTTTAGTCCTAGCTCGAGGGTGACCCACTGCTGATAGCTTGGAGCAACATGGTCTAAGGATGGAAGGTTCATGGAAGGTCTTCACACAGTTGGTGGCCTTCTTAAATAGATATGTACTCTTTATATATGCTTAATTAGATGTTGTATGTTACACATGTGTTTATTTACTGCACGTTTTTGCATAATTCTATGTATGTTAACAGAAAGTAGATGTTTGTTTTTAATGTATTAAGTATGATATTTTACGCAAATGAAAGTGAGTTTTTCTGTAAGGTGGCATGGCTTGACCCTTGGGTGGCTAGGGGTGATACAAATTGGTACCAGAGCTTGAACAAAGAAGAATTGTAGTAGCATGCCCCTACTTGGGTGGATGGGGGTGTTACAAATTGGTATCAGAGCCCATGGTTTCAAGAATGAACTTGGATGGGCCATGTATGAGGAATTGAAGTAAAAATTCCATAGGGATTTGATGTACAGAGTGCCAGAGGGGCGCTGAGAGAGCTCCTGGGTGGTAATGGAAATCTCAAGAGGAGTGGTGGAGCAGTTATCACAACAATCGTGGTTGATAAACACAATATTGAATTTGAGCCATGGGATCTGCGCGGGGGGAGACATACCCTTCCCAATCCATCAAATCTGGAAAAGGTGCATGAAAGTTAACCTCTAAGTCCTTCGAACTTCATGAATTCGGTGAATTTTATATTTTTTTGAGAAAAAGGGTCCAAAGCCCGAAGTTCCGAAGTCCCAGAGTGATTTTCATCCCTAGATCATCTAGGAGGAGGAGAGTCGTGGATTTTCCCCGGGTAGTTCGGCGGTTCAGAGTTTGGGGAAATTGGTTGAAGTGAACACATAATGGACTTCCTCCGAAAGTCCCAAACTCCAGAACTCATCCAAACCATTCGATTAATAGGGACACGTGTCCGCAGATCAACCATGAAAAGTTCGACAGTTCGGAGATTCAGAGTTCGGGAGAACCGAGAGGTAATGTTAAGAAAAGCTCTGAAATCTCGGAGCCCCGGAGTCCCAAAGTTCCAGGAAGCAACTGTTCGATGATTCAAAGTTCGGGAGAAACATGGTGATAAGTCATGAAATCCATCGAAGCCCAAAGCTACGAAGTGCTGAAGCATGGGGTATGATGTGGCATGATGACATCACCAAAGGTGATGTGGATCTTTCCTAGTCGTGCCAAATGTCAGTCAGAATTGTACTTTTGACGACCTTGTTGGATCAATAATAGTCTGACACATGTGGGCCATGTGTCACCATCTTATATGTGACAACTGTACTACGTGGACCCCAGAAAGTTAAGAGGTTCATGAATTCGACGTTCAGGGGAATTGAGTGAAGAAACTATTAAATCTTCCAAAGCCAGAAGCTCCGGATTGTTGAAGTGATAAATTCTAGGAGAGTTTGGGAATTCAACATTCGAAAGAAATGGGAGAAGAAGGTGTGACTTTCTCTGAAGCCTGAAGCTCCAGAGTGTCGAAGCTTCGAAGCCACGAAGGACCATTGGTTTAATTCTTTAATGATTCAACGTTCAGGGAAATCACAAAGTGAAGAGGTAGAAACCTTCGAAGTCTGAAGTTTCGAATTCAAGGCCACTGATGTCACCTAGGGTGATGTGGGAACACTATATGATTTCCATGTGTCATCATTTTTCAAGCATTTCAAAGACTGTTCGGGCCAATTGGAACATGAAATGTGTCAGTTGTGGGATTGAGCCATGTGTCCACTCCTTATTTTCTGCCACGTAGCACCCCCTAGTGTATGGTTACTGACAAGACTCTGAAAGATCAGAGAATTTAACATTCAAAGGTAGGTGTGTATATTTTTTCAATATTTACTGAATCCTTAAGCTCCGGAGTGCTGAAGCTTCGAAGCCACGAAGGATCACCAACCCAGTACTTCGTCGGTTCGACGTTAAGGAGAATCATCGGCTAATGAGGTATAAAACTCCGAAGTTTGAAGTTCCAAAGTCACAGAGGTGATGCAATCTGCTGACATCACCTGAGATGACATGGAAACATGGGATACGTGCCACGTGTCATCATTTTTCAGGATTTTCAAGGGCCCGTCATGCCCAATTAAGATGTGACATGTGTCATCCATTGGATAGATCCACTTGTCCACTTCATAACTCTACCATGTTGCACACTGATATGTGGATGCTGACTAGACCTCAACAGTTTGTCAATTCAGAGATCGGGTAAAACAAAGNTCATGCCCAATTAAGATGTGACATGTGTCATCCATTGGATAGATCCACTTGTCCACTTCATAACTCTACCATGTTGCACACTGATATGTGGATGCTGACTAGACCTCAACAGTTTGTCAATTCAGAGATCGGGTAAAACAAAGAAAGAGGGAAGAAAAATCTCTGAAGCGTGACGTTCCAGAGAGCTTCGCCAGTTAGGCCTTCAAAGGAATTACAAAGTGCTACAGTTAAGAACCCCGAAGCCCGGAGCCCTGAAGCTCTAAAGAGGTACTCTCTAGAAGCCGACCACTTCGGTGCTCGGGGAAAATGAGTGAAGAATGAAGGAAAACTTCTGAAGCCCTGAAGTTCCATAGGCTCTGGATAAGTGCCTATCTGCTAGCACTTGGTCACAACCTCCGGTCAAATGCAGTTGGGGGCTGAGGAAGAAGGGGATAGTGCCCAAAAATTGTGTTAAAGAAGGAAAAAGGGGTTAGGAAGGAAGCCCGTGGGTTTCGTCTGGTTCATACCTACATAACAAGAGGTACTGAATACTTGGGAACTTTATGATAGGATTCAACAAAGATCTAAGATCCATTTAGCTCAAAGAAAAGAGATCAACAGCACAAGGAGTGTAGCAGAGAAAAAACACAAGTTTTAAAGGTCCATAAGTTTATGATTAAAGCTCATAATTGAGCAAGGAAGAAGTCATTGGAAAGGTCTAGGACAATAGAACATAGATGCTCACCCAGAAAAGGGGACTGATCAGACAACTACTCAAAAAATAAGAGGAAATAAGTTTGATAGTTTATTGAACCAAAATAGTTCATGTTTTTATAAAATTGTTGAATCAGTTAGCCTAACAAGGTTATATTGGTTACACATTTTGCAGAATTAACATCAACTTTATCATATCAATTTCAACACAGAGTGCTTATATCCAGGAAGATGAGGTCAAAGGAATGTATGTCCATTTGGGTATTGAATTAACAAACTCCAATGGACATGGAGAAGGAAAGGATGATAACATGAATATGGTGGAGATCATTAGAACTTTGCAGAAATATGTCTAGAGTCACAAGGGTGATAATGAAAGGTTTATGAAAGCCAAAGAGAAACAGGAAGACTTCAATATGAAGTTAATGTAGAGCCTAGACATAATTGAAAAGAAATTGGATAAGGAGAATGGTTCCAACAAATCAGGAAGCCACATGTCCCTTGATGAGAAAAGAAGAACAAGTAGTGGTAGCAGACATCACCATCACCCCCAAAGACATTCTAATAGGAGATAACACAACAATTAAAGTCCATATCCTGTCAGGAAGCATCATAAGAGGTTTGGGGTGGATGAACTACAAGGAGAAATGAATAAGATCAAACCTCGTACTTTTTATGGTGAACACAAGAAGGATGAAGTTGCTGAGACATGGCTGCTAGGAATGAGGAAGTAATTCCAATTGCATAATTATTCTTCTCATGCATAAGTAATATTTTCTATCTATCAGCTTAAGGGAAAGGAATCCATGTGGTGGGATCAACTTGTGTAGGTGCACCACATCAAAGAGAAAAATGTTACTTGGAAGGAATTCAAGAAGTGTTTTGAAAAAAAATACTTGACTAAGAGATATTATGATAGAAAGATGAAAGAGTTCTTTGAACTCAAACTGGGCAACATGACCATTGATGAGTATGAAAGGATATTTTTAGAACTGTTGAAGTATGTATCTTTCATAAAGGATGAGACAATTAAGACCTAGAGATATTTGAGTGGGCTACCATCTTTCATCAGTGATGAAATTCAGTATGATGATCCTAAAACTTTGTAGGAGACCATAAGGTGAGCCAAATTACTATATGATCAGCATAAGGGAAAGCCCGCTTTCCAAAAATGTTGGGAATACAAGAAGAAGTTTGATATGGAACAAAGGAAGAAGGGGAACAAGCCACCCTTCTTCAGAAATAGTTCTCAGGGACATCAAACCCCTAAAGAGCCCAGAATGATTGAGACAAGTGGGAAAAGGCCAAGGAAACCACCTATTCAATGTTGGGGTTGTAAAGGAGACCATATGTATAGAGACTGACCACACATAAGTGACGAGATATGTCCACAATGTACAACAAGCTGAAACAGTGGAGGACATGAGCATAAGTGTTCCAAGGATCTATGAAGCCCTGGAAAACAAGAAAGAAAAATTTCAATCACACATGATTGAAGTAGAAGGTATAATCAATAACCTTTCCTTTACTATTTTAATAGATTCGAGAGATATTCATAGCTATATAGATCCTAAGGTAGTGGAAAGATTGCAATTACCAAGAAGAAAGCATGGGAAATCTTGGCTGGTGCAGCTGGCTACATGAGCCAAGAGAAAAGTTGTTGAGCTTGTTAAATCATGTCCAGTGGACATGAATGGGATAAGTACCAAGACAAATTTGAACATCCTTCCCTTGGGTTCATATGACTGTCTAATTTGTATGGATTGGTTGGACCAACACCATGCTGTCTTAGACTGTCATAACAAGGCATTTACTTTCCTGAACGAGGAAGGGAACCCAAGAACAATCCAAGGAATTCCCAGGGCAATTAATGTCCAAGAGATCTAAACAATGCAATTGAAGAAGTGTTACAGGAAGGGATGCCAAATATTTGCAGATCATATGTAGGAAGCACCTAAGGATAAGGTGCCAAATCTTGAGGATCATGCAGCCTTGAAATATTTTGAGGATGTGTTCAAGGAGATAACAAGACTACCCCCAAAGAGAGATATTGATTTCTCTATAAAATTAATGCCTGGAGAAACTCCAGTATCCAAGACTCCCTACATGATGAGTACACCAGAGCTGAAGGAACTACAAATGCAGCTTGAAGAAATTCTGAAGAAGGGGTATATATGCCCAAGTGTGTCACCTTGGGGTTCCCTAGTTTTATTTGTGAAGAATAAATATGGGACATTGAGATTGTGCATTGACTTCAAACAATTGAACAAAGTAACTATAAAGAACAAGTATCATTTTCCAAGGATTGATGATCTCTTTGATCAGTTGAAGGATGCAAGGATATTCTCAAATATTGATCTCAGGTCAGGATACCATCAAGTAATGATCAGATATGAAGACATCAACAAGACTACCTTTAGAACAAGGTATGGTCATTACAAATTCACAATGGTGCCATTTGGGTTATCAAATGCACCCACTGTTTTTATGTGTTTAATGAATGGTGTTTTCAGAGAGTACTTGGACAAGTTTTTCATTGTATTTTTGGATGACTTTCTTATATAATCCAAGTCAAAATAAGAGCATGAGAATCACTTGAGGATGATGTTACAAGTGTTAAGAGAGCACCAATTGTAAGTCAAATTGAGCAAGTGCTCATTTTATCAGAACCAAATTCACTATTTGGGGAATATCATATCCGAAGAAGGAATAACAGTGAAACCTAAAAATATTGAATCTATTAAAGGGTGGAAAACACCTAAGAATGTGAAAGAAGTCAGATCCTTCATGGGTCTAGCTGGATACTACAGAAGATTCATTGCAAGGTTTTCAAGGATTGCTCACTCGATCACTTCCTTGCAAAGGAAGGGGGTGAAGTTTCAATGGAAAAAAAAATGTGAAAGGAGCTTCCAACAATTGAAGCAGTTGTTAACCAGTGCTCCAATTCCGAGAATTGTATATCCTAATGAGGATTTCGTGGTTTGCACATATGCATGCAAAGAAGGACTTGGTCGAGTCCTCAGTCAGAATGGTTTTGTGGTATGTTTTGAATCCAGAAAATTGAAAGAACATGAAAGGATCTATGGCACTCATGATTTGGAGTTGGCAGCCATAGTTCATGTCTTAAAGAAGTGGAGGCACTACCTCATGGGAAAAAGGTTTGGGTCGAGGTCAGACCATAATGGTATGAAATATCTATTTGATTAGCCAACTCTAAATTCCAGACAAAGTAGATGGTTAGAGTTTCTTTGTGAGTATGAGTTTGATATCAAGCACATCAAAGGAAAATAGAACAAAGTGTCTAATGCACTCATTAGGAGAGTACATGAACTACATGCTATGAACATTAGCATGTATCAAAATTATCTTAAAGGTAGAATTTCTAAGGCTACAAAAGAAGATTTGCAGTAGATGGAGATAGTAACAAAATTACAACAAGGTAAAATGGAGCAGAAGGTTGAAGATTATAAATTGGGAAATGATGAAATTCTCTTGTACATGAACATAATTTATGTACCCAATTCTCATGAATTGAGGAGTATGATCTTGAAACAGATGCATAATGTACCTTATGCATGACACCTAGGATATTAGAAAACAATTGCAGCAGTCAAGAGACAATATTATTGTCCAGGCATGAAGATGGAAATTGCTGAGTACATTACTAAATGTTTAGAGTGTTAGAAGGTCAAGGATGAGCATAGACACCTAGCTGGGTTGGTGTAGCCATTTCCCAGTGGGAAGTGGTGTCAATGGATTTCATCACCAAATTTCCCAGAACAAGCAAGCAACATGATTCTATCATGGTGGTGGTGGACAAGCTTACTAAAGCTGCCCATTTCATTCCAATGAAGATTACTCACAAGGCAACCAATGTTGCTGATATTTATATGAGGGAAGTAGCATGATTGCATGGCATACCCAAGAAAATTTTGTTTGACAGAGACCCAAAGTTCACCTCAAATTTCTGGAAGGGATTATTCAAAGGGTTCGAAACAAATCTGAACTTCAACACAACTTATCATCCCGAGTCTGACAGGAAAACATAAAGGGTGAACCAAGTGATATAGGATATGCTAAAAATGTACGTGATGGAAAAACCATCTAAATGGGAAGACTATCTACACTTGGTGGAATTTGTTTACAATAATGGGCACCAAACATCTCTGAAGATGATCCCATTTGAGGCACTTTATGGTAGAAAGTGAAACACACCAATAACTTGGGACAACCTAGCTGATATAGAAGTGGTTGGGCTAGAGTTGCTCAGGGAAATGGAAGGGAATATGTCAAAGATAAAGAATAATTTAAAGGCTACTCAATATAGGAAGAAAATCTACGCTGATAAGGGAAGAATTCACAGATAATTCTGTATTGGTGATCATGTGTTTATGAAAGTGAAGGCCAATAGAAGTTCCCTGAAGTTGGAAAACTATTCCAAATTGGCACCTAGTTACTGTGGGCGGTAACACACCCCTCCACCCACAGGCCGGGGTGCGCCACCTTCAAGCCCACCCTTGGAATTATTTCTCTTACCGATACCTTTTTTTTAAATTAATAAGGACGCATAAAAGAAAAGATCTTACAACATGCACAACAATAACCAACAAGCATGCATATTCTAAAGATTCAATTAAACAATAAATAAATACACAATGGAATACATTCATATACAGGTAAATAATAACATAACATAGAGCACTTATATTTATAAAATATGACACCAACTGGATGCATACCAAGGATGTTCCACCCAACCGTACACACTACTGTTCCAAATCTTGACAACAGTGTCACCCCCGAGCCAGGGCTATGAATCCAAAAGGACATTTCTAGAGTGTTACTTGGCTTCCCAAACTAGTCAGTACTCAAGTTCTCATAGGATTTCCCAACACTCACAACAATCCAAGTACCCAAATCTCTTCTACCCAACCTGCACCACCCAAGAGAATGGACCTCCACCCTTCTTTGCCACGCAGTCCCTCAGGAAGTCCTTCTCCTTCCAGGGATCCAATGCATCTGGTCCAGAATATCAATGCTGGAACTCTCAGGACTCGCAGCTATGAACAAATATGGACATAGTCCAACCCATCTCAGACATGCAGGCCTCAAGTCATGGCTAGATTACACCAGTGACCAATACAACCACCAATACCATGGCTACTCATCGATAGTTTGTTTCCCTTTCCCAAGCCAAGATGTGGATGATGATGGATCAATGAGTGATAGGTAAGGACGAGATGAATGTACGAGTGAGCAAGTGAATTAATGAATAAGAGAATGAAGGAGAAAACAAGCAATTGAGCGAATGAGAAATCGAGCAACCCCCCAACAGACCAGGGGCAGGTTTAAGTATTTTGTGGGGAAACAAGAACCTCCTGACCTCCCCCAAGAAGCTCACATAATTGATCCACTCCCTTAGACAAAAAGGGTAATTAAAATAGGAAATAAACATTTATCCCCTCAAGCCCCCTCTCTTATGGAATCATATCCCCCTATAACTCTAGTCCTTGTCCGTCTAGAAACCAACGATGTGTTTATTATTAATAATTATAAAACCATTACATTTCTTAGGCACACTGACCTCTTTTAATTGTTTGGGCCCTCTGGCCTCTTGACAATTAACAAAATACATTATTTAATATGGGGCTCAAAACCTAGGGTGTTACATCCCCTCCCCCTTATTTTGGCACTGTCCTTAGTGCATATACACAATAGAGATCAAAATATCAAAGTTTATTAAAAAAGATATGGGTACTCTGCCCGCATGGCATATTCATGATCCCAGGTAGAATATTCAGGACCGTAGCAGGTCCACTGAACTTTTACCAACTCTATAATTCGATTCCGGAGAATTTTGACCTTTCTGTCCAATACCCGCACTGGCTGGGCCTGAAAGTATCCCTCTATATCTACCTGAATTAGATTCCAATCAATAACATGGTTAGGATCATGTACATATTTCTTTAGCAAAGAGACATGAAATACATTATGCACATTCATGGAAGTAGGCAATGCAAGCATGTATGCAACTAGCCCTATTCTGTCCAATATTTCAATTAGACCACAGAATTTGGCTGCCAGCTTTGTACAACTACCCAATTTCAAAGATATTTTCTTGGGATTCACTTTCAGAAGTACATTCTCCCCTACTTTAAATTCTCTAGTTGTCCTGTTCTTATCTGCATAAAATTTCTGTCTATCCTGAGTTGCCTTTAAATTCTGCTT
>SNQJ01S0044945.1:96689-129262 GCA_010110895.2 Picea sitchensis
AAAAGAGAGAGAGGAGAGATAACAACAGAATCAATATTCACACATAAGAGACTAAAAAACCAAATCTAATCACAATGTGTTAATCCTTGATAATGATTAAAATATATAGGACTCTCCACATGAGGAGTAATGTGCACTAGGTTGGGATTTCCATGTGCATGCTCAAGTAAAAAAGTAACTTCTCCCAATAGAAACAATTAACTAAAGTTAAAAGATGCTATTCATAAGAAAAGGTAAAAAATATAGCTGCGAACTTTGTGACAACTCTACATGAATTCAACATGCATTCCATAATAGAAAAAATATCCTAGAATAAGACTAGAGTCCAAGAATGGAACTAAAGTCCTAACTGAGTGAGAATTTGCTAATTATGGAAAGTCACTAAATAAGTGAAGTGAGTTAAATCCAAGTATTAGATGGGTAATGCACACTTCCCTTGGAGGCTAATATTCTTACTAAAGTGTGCTCTATATCCATAAAATAGGAAATATCTCCTAAAATTAAGGAAATAAAAATTATCTCCTAAAAAATAGGAATTTGCCTAAAGGTGGCTAAAAAATAGGAATTGGCTTAATGATAGATAAAAATAGGGTTTTTCCTAATGGTGGTTTATGAGCCCATGGTTTTGTAAACCCATGGTATTTTCCCATAGTATTACATATAGGAATCCATCGACTAAAAACAAACCTGCTATAAATAACAATCCTCCTAAATAGTAGGAAAAATGGAAAAAATGAGTATGTTAATAAGTATGTAGTTGAGCATGTACCCCAACAGAGAGACCCTAGTAAACGAATGGGGCAACCGATGGAATGAGAGAAGTGAAGGGGTACATTCCTTGGGTTGGGTGGGTCAAGAGGAAGAGAGTTGGAGGAAATTTAGGATAGATGTAGGAGAATACCAACGAGTTGTGTGATATTGAGTTGTGAGTGGACTTTGAGAGGCTCCCTTCTCTTGTGGATTCCTATCCCTAACTTGGGTGTGAATGTTTGTTAATATCTAGAACAACAAGTCTATGGTTGGGTGGAACTTCCTTCCCAAGCATGTGGTTGCACAAACATTTTATAAAATATAAGTGTTTATCTATTTTCTGAGTTATTTCATGAGTTTAATTGATGTGCTTACTTTGTGTATGTGAATGGTTTATTGTTGATATGAGTGACTTTATTATTTTCTTTAATGTCCATTTAGAATTTTGTAGATGTATTTCATGATGGGTATGTTGATTAAGGTTGGTTTTCATTGATGTCAACCCTTGAAGAAAGTCCAGTAGTGAATTCTGGTAGCACAAAGGTTTGGGTAATGGACCCAAGGTTGCTTCATTATAATGGTATGAGTTTTAATATATTTTAAGGTAATACTATTCTACATGGATAGTACACGTCATTCCATTTTCGGTGGTATGTGGAACATCACATAACTCCTCACGGTTAGAGAGTTATGGCCATGAGAAGTTAGAGAACCCAAGTTTGGGTAATGGACCCAAGTTTGTTTGATGAATAATGGTATGAGTTTTGATATATTTTCAGGTAAGACTATTCTATATGTATAGTGCATGTCATTCCGTTTATGGTGGTATGTGGAACGTCACATAACTCCTCACGGTTTGAGAGTTATGTCCTTACGAAGTTAGAGGACCCTCATATGTCATCTAGAAGCCCCAAAAGGTCAAAGTAGTCAAAGTGGTTTAAGAGATTTTAGAAGGTAAATAATAAAGTGAAGTGATGAGTGTACTATAATTCAAAGTGAAGTGTACTATAATTCAAAGTGAATACAAAATAAATTATTTAAATAATAAATTTAATGGATAAATTAGAAGTGCGTTAACCCTAAAATAAGGAAAGTTGGTTAAGATGGTTAAAAGGTAACCCCTTGAGGAAGCTACATGAAAGTATAAATAAGAGGAAAGACTCTCTCATTTCATATCACACTTGAGACTATTGAATATATACAAGTTACTGAGGTAACCAAAGGATATCTAAGCCGAATTTCAGAGGGAAGGTGAAGTAAAGAAGGCCGAAATTCAAGGGAGGATAAATTCTTTTGATGATGCTTTCTAAGATATGTTATTTACAGGTCATCTCACCATTTTCTCCATAAATTTGTTTTTAGAATTACTCATACCGTGACATTGATAGGCCATTGAGGAAACATATCCAAGTATCTGTGGTAAAAATTTCATCTTGTGGGTCGTTTTATTTTTGGAGTTACATGCCATGGAAAATAAGGTTTGTGGCTAGTCCTGAAACTAGTCTAAAACAGGTGTTTCGGGTAAACATGTCATAACTTATTCATAACAGAACCAAATTTAGTAAGACCAAATGTGTCAGTTAGAGTATAGTCTGTAGTATTCTTTGTAAAATTTTCATATCCATACAACAAATATTCGGTCTGGGGCATGCTCTACAAGGTCACTCTCTAGAATAAGCCAGAATTCAACAAGGTATGCCATTTTTGCTATAAATACTTTTCTGAGAGGTTCCAAGTAGTGACACCTGGAGGAATTTCATAAAACACACTGAAGAACATTGTTTACTATTTTCATATCTTTGTTCATTACAAGTACATAGTTATGATTATTTCAATTTAGGGTTGTTGACTGATCCAAAACTAGTCATGTGAGACTAAAGTAAAGTTTGATGAAAATGCTAGTCTCTTGTTGTTAAAGTTAAGGAAGGTTTGCAGGTTGAGGTATAGGTTGGTGCACTTTTTTATGGTGTAGGTTGATTACATGTTGTTTGGTACAGGTTGGTGCATGGTTGATGCACTTGTTTATGGTACAGGTTGATTACAGGTTGAGGTATAGGTAGATGCATGGTTCAGGTTATTGGTACAAGATAGCTGCAACTTAGTGGTATAGATTGGTACAATTGTACAGTGGTATATCTCACAATGATAGTGTGACAGTGGTTCCATCATTCTACTTATACGTAAGGGCGGTTGGACAGGGCAAGGACATGTGGTTGTAGCCACCTTTCAGTTGTAGCCGGAGAACATAGGGGGTTGTATCCTCCTTCTGGTTTTATCTAGAGAATTGGGGAGTTGGAGTTTCCATTAGGTTGTAGCCTAAGAAAATAGGGGGTTGGAGCCTCCTTCCAGTTGCAGCTGGAAAACAAATGAATTTAGTGCTTCCAATGAATGTAATTCTTCAAGACATATAAGAAAAAGCATTCTGTGGTTTTCTCTCGCTTTGGGTTTCCACGTAAAACACCGGTGTACTGTGTATGCGTATGATTGTTCATTTTTTCATTGCTTATTTACTCTGTAGTTATTGGATGATAATGCTACATTGATATAACACTTGGATTATATGGTTAAAAAGGATTAGATTGCTCTATTACTGATTCACCCCCCCTCTCAATAATCCAATATGGTATCATAATCCAATTAAATATGTGTATAAATCATAGCTGGTAAGCTACATGAAATGAGTTATAAGAAAATTTTCCATTTTAGGTGTATTTATGCATAGTAATTTTCCTCAGTTAAGCTAGGGGATGTTACATATTGGTATTGGATCTCAAGGTTCAACACTAAGCTTGTATGGGCCAAGAGCCAACGCGAATTGAGAAAATTTGTGGTTGCAATTTTTTTCTTGTGACAAATTTGGGGCAAAATGGTGAACTGAAGTGAAATTCCCAAATTATGAGTAGATTTCGAGTTTAAGTGCTTCAAAGCAGGAAAAGAAGAAAATTTATGGCATCGAGTTGCAGGTTGCAGAGTCGATTTTTCCCTAGAGGGTCAAATTCCTGTGTGTTTCATGGTGGCAGTGAATTTTGGTAATCAACGACCTAGATTAATTCAATGGTGAGAATCCATAATCGAGATTCAACCACAAAAGGTCCAAATAGGGCATTCCCGATAAGCCTTCGAGAAGTAGGTTTCGGAAAAATATTGAAGTTGGGAGTGAGTTTGGGTTTGAAGGGAGGAGTCTGAAGTCACGAGCCTGAAATAATGAGAGTCATTGATCAACATTTTTCTCATCCATCAGATCTCGTGTAGAAGTTGTTTCAGAAAGACTCATTCAAAGGGTTGGGCATGTTTTCGTGTCCCAATGAAGTCAGTCTGATCGAGTTAAAGGTCAATATTTTTGGATGTCCATGAATATATAGATTGTCAAACGTGAGAAATATAATCCATTAGATTTCTTGGAAAGGTGGCTTCGAAAAGGTCTGCTCAGGAAGTCTCGGGGTAACTTCACTTTTCGACGAATTCAGTCCGATTGAGGTAACCGGTGCATAGTTTTGGAACCCAGGATGATCATGGACATTAATTGGTATGATCGCCGGCCATATGATATATCAAATGAGCATGTTTCCTTGGAAAGACTAAGGGTGGAGGAGAATTCCACCAAATTTTCCACGTTAGCGTGCCATGTAAGAGAACATGTCAGCAAGAGCGAGCGAATCATAGAATTCCAGGTAGCATTTGGGTGTAGGTTTTCAGAAGGGAGATTTATGATGGATCGAGAGGGAAATTTTTCGATGGTTCGAAAAGGATGGTTCTTGATATTCTTCGAAATAAGGTTGTTGAAAGGTTCATTCGAAGAGAATGTTTCCGATGGGTGAGTTTGACAAGGCGAGCCCGATAGGATATTAGAGTTCAGAGTTCAGAAGGATCAATAAGCATGGAAAGCCTTGTTTCTGATGGGGGTTTTCTGATGAGAAGAGTCTGAGAAAGAGTTTTCGATAGGCTTGTAGAGGTGTATCCATAACTCGACAAGGGTGACCAAACCAACAATTGGGATTATTCCTGATTCTGAGATTGATGGTTCGGATATACAAACCATTACAACAATAAATTGGTAAATTTTCCATGAAAATTCTAGTTTTTAAAGGTCGTCATATTGTAGGGCATTTTTGAGGGAATAAACAACATTTTTAGAAAACAAAATATACCAAAAATTACAAAATGGAAGGGCTTGAGGAGATATTTATGACGAGATATTCTGAATGCAAAACAAAGCTCATATGAAGAAGTTAAAACCTCAACAATGCGAGGCATATTTTGATAGTAGATTTCTTTCAGAAGGTGTAACTCCTTACTCTAAAGTTTGTTTGGGGCACATGAGCAACCTACTAAAATATTATGAACCATAGAATTCAACCATGGAGCTAGATTTGGGTTATGGGCACCAAAAAATGTGCCAAGAGAGAAAGAGGACACTTGTAGCATACAGGGTTAAAAAGGGAAAATGATCAAATCTTCCGAAGACCATAAATTTCTACTTGGAGATCATAATTGGGAAAATGAATAGTCGATGGAAAGGTATTGAGGAGGATAATCTATTTATAAAGCTAGAAAATTAATTTGAGCAATAAATTTTGTAGTCAAATCAAGAGAAGATGNGAAAGAGGACACTTGTAGCATACAGGGTTAAAAAGGGAAAATGATCAAATCTTCCGAAGACCATAAATTTCTACTTGGAGATCATAATTGGGAAAATGAATAGTCGATGGAAAGGTATTGAGGAGGATAATCTATTTATAAAGATAGAAAATTAATTTGAGCAATAAATTTTGTAGTCAAATCAAGAGAAGATGATTGGTTGCATTAAAGAGCAATAAAATTTGTGCATTCTTTTCTAGAATTGTGTATGGATATATATTGTCTAACATAAATTTATTTGCATGTGAATTTCTTGCATAATTAGAGGTACATGACAATAAATTTTTGTTCTTATATGAGGACTAGATTTATGGAATATTCCTAGGGATCCTACAACCATGAGGAGGAGGTTAGAGGTCTGCATGGTATATGTTGAGACCGAGTCTAATGAAATAAGAGACATGCATGAGCCTGCAACTATAAGGATCTTTCAAAGAGAAGTGCAACGTTGCAGGGATGATAATTAAAATATTATGAAATATCAGGAAGAGATACTACATATATTTAACATGTTGCAGAGGTAGGCCAATAAGGAATCTGGTAGAAATAAATAATCCAATGCTAGAAAAGTGACACCAACCAAATCCCATAGCATAAGGGATGGCCATGGGAATGACAGTAAATCAAGGAGTAGGAGAAAGAACCATTGTTCCCCAGTTAAATCCACTAGGAGAGATCATGCCAGTTCAGGTCTAGGGAGTATCCGAAGTGTGTCTCCTGTCATGAGACAAAGGATAAGGCCCGAGGGAGACATCTTGCAAGGTGAACTCAGGAATATCAAGCCACCTAATTTCAATGGTGAGCATGGGAAAGGAGAAGAGTCCAAGGCCTAGATATTGGAAATAAATAAGTATTCCTAGTTTCATTATTACCCCTCAAGGGTGGAAACAAGAATTGCAACCTACCACTTGAAAGGAAATGCAACCATGTGATGGGATCAACTTAAGAAAGCCAAGCATATTGATGAGAAGAGGGTCTCATAGAGACGGTTCAAAGGATATTTCTAAGAGAAATATTTGTCTAAGCATTACTATGAGAGAAATATGAAATATTTCTTTGAACTCAAGTTGGAAAGCATGACAATGGATGAATACGAGAAAATATTCTTTAAATTGATGAAGTATGTGGACTTCATAAAGGATGAGAAGGTCAAAATACAAAGGTTTATGAGTGGGTTACCCTCTTTCTATAGTTATAAGATACAATATGATAACCCCAAAACTTGGGAGGATACCATACAAAGAGAAAATCATCTTTATGAGAAAAGTAGAGGGAGGTTAGTCTTCCAAAAGACTTGGAATGACAAGATGAAGGGTAAGAAAGAGGAAACACATAAATGTTTTAATCCACCCTTTTTGAAGAGAAAATCCCAAGAAAATCGACAAGGTCAACCAAAAAAAAATGAGCAGAATATTTCATATTCATTTGGGAAAATGCAAAGTAAACATCCTATACAATGTTGGGGATGTGAGGGGACTCACTTATATAGGGACTTCCCTCACAAAGGATAAAAAATGAGGATTTTTCACAACATTCAAGAGGATGAAATAGTGGGAGACATGGGAGGAAGTATGCCAAGGATTTATGTATCCTTGGACAACAAGCAAGAAAAGTATCAATACCCCATGATTGAAGTGGAAGGTAAGATTGATAACCAACCCATAGCAATTTTAATTGATTATGGAGCTACCCATAGTTACATAAACTCTAACATTGTTGAAATATTTTACCTGTAAAGGAGTAAGCATAGGAAATCTTAGTTAGTTCAGGTAGCCACAGGGCTAAGAGAAAGATCAATGAGTTGGTTAAATATTTTCCAATAGACATGAATGGACTTAGCACAAAGGTAGATGTGAACATTATACCTTTGGGTTCATATGACTATATAATTGACATGGATTGGTTGGAAAAACACCATGTTGTCCTAGATTATTACAACAACAAAATAATTTTTCTTGATGAGGAAGGGTAGAAAGGAAAGCTTCAAGGCATTCTAAGAGTTGAAGTTGTTAGAGAAATTTTAGCCATGCATCCGTAAAAGAGTTTTAGAAAGGGATGTCAAATTTTTGCAGCCCATATGGAAGAGGCAACTAGGGATAAATTGGAAAGTATTTAAGACCATCCAATCTTGAGATATTTTGAAGATGTTTTTGAGGAAATCCTAGGATTTCCACCAAAGAGGGACATTTATTTCTCTATTGATTTGGTGCCGAGAGTTTCCCCAATGTACAAGACACCATACATAATGGGCACACCAGAATTGAAAGAATTGCATATGCAACTAGAGGAACTTTTGAAGAAGGGGTATATACGCCCAAGTGTGTCACCTTGGGTAGAACCAATTTTATTTGTAAATAAGAAAGATGGAACCTTAATATTGTGCATTGATTTCAGACAGTTGAATAAGGTCACCATCAAGAACAAATATCCTTTTCCAAGGATTGATGATCTCTTTGATGAGCTAAAAGGTGCAAGAATCTTTTACAAGATTGACTTGAGATAAGGTTATCATCATCAAGTGAGAATAAAGGAAGAATATATCAGGAATATAACATTTAGAACAAGGTATGGTCATTATAAATTCATGGCAGTTCCATTTGGACTATCAAATGCCCCAACTATTTTTATGTCCGATGAATGGAGTGTTCAAGGAGTACCTAGACAAGTTTGTAAATGTTTTCTTAGATGATATTCTCATCTAGTCTAAGTCTGAGGAGGAGCATGAAAATAATTTAAGAATGGTGCTAAAGGTTTTAAGGGAGGATAAATTGTATGCCAAGTTAAGTAAGTGCATATTTTATCAAAAGAATATCCACTACTTTGGGCATATTATTTCAGCAGACGAGATAACAGTTGATCCCAAGAAGATAGAGACCATCAAAGGATGGCCACCACTAAGAAATGTGACAGAAGTCATATCATTTGTGGGTATTGTGGGTTATTACCTAAGATTCATAAAGGGGTTTTCAAAGATTGCAATCCCAATCATTTCTTTGCAAAAGAAGGGAGTGAAATTCGAATGGTCTTCCAACCGTGAAGAAAAAATTCCGCAGTTGAAAGATATTTTGACAAGTGCACCCATATTAAAGATTGCAGATCCAGATGAATAATTTTTAGTGTGCGTGGATGCATGCAAGGAAGGGCTCGATGGATTCCTCAATCAAAAGATCTCGTGTAATTCTATGAGTCCCAGAAATCAAAAGAGCATGAGAGAAATTATACTACACATGATATAGTGTTAGCAACCATTATACATGCATTAAAAATGTGGAGACATTACCTCACGGGGAGGATATTTGAGCTAAGCACAGACCACTGTGGTATAAAACATTTATTTGGCCAACCAACATTAAATCCCAAGAAAACTAGATGGTTGGAATTTCTTAGTGAGTATGACTTTGAAATTAAACAAATCAAAGGCAAAGAAAATCATGTGGTTGATGCACTCAACAAAAGAGCTCATGAAATGCATGCTTCAACCATCAACATGCACTAGACATATTTAAAAGATAAAATTATTGAAGTATCAAATTTAGATCAATATTATTTACAAATAAAAGAAAACTTGCAACAAGGCAATTCACAACAAAAATTTAAAATTATGAATTGAAGGAGGATGGAATCCTCTTGAACAAAGGCAAGGTGTATGTGACAAATTCCATGGAGCTGAAAAACATAGTGCTGAGATAAATGCACAATGTGACATATGTTGGACACCTAGGAGCCAATACTCTTGGCCGAGAATGAAAAAATAAGTGGCTAACTACATAACCCGATGTCTAGGGTGCCATATGGTAAAGGAAGCGCATAGGAATCCAACTGGGATGCTACAACCATTTCCCATTCCAAAATGGAAGTGGGAAGTGGTTAAAATAGATTTTATTACAAAGCTTCCATAACAATGAAGCAACATGATTCCATCATGGTGTTGGTGGAAATACTGACCAAGGGAACACATTTTATTCTTGTGAACAACACACAAGGCATAAAATATTGCATAGATTTACATGAAGGAAGTTGCAAGGCTACATGGAGTGCCCAAGGAAATAGTTTTAGAAAAATATTTCAAGTTTACATCCAAATTATGGCAAGGTTTGTTCAAAGGCTTTGGGACAAATCTGAATCTTAGTACAACATATCACCGAGAGTTAGATGGGAAAATAGAGAGGACCAATAGGATAATTGAAGACATGATTAGGATGTGTGTGATGGATCAGCCATAAAAATGGGAAGACTATATTCATTTGGTTGAGTTTACTTATAATACTGGGTATCAAGCCTCATTAAAAATGAGTCCATTTGAAGCTTTGTATGGCAAGAAATGTAACACACCAATGAGTTGCGATAACCTAAAAAATAGAGCCATCATTGGGCCATATTTGTTAAAGTAAATGGAAGAGAAGATGATGAGGATAAGGTATAATTTAAAGGCTTCCCAGAACAAGCATAAAAATTATGCAGAGAAGAACATAATTTTCAGAGATTTTAAAGTGGGTGAACATGTATTTCTTAAAGTGAAAGTGAAAACAAGTTCGATAAGATTGGGTTATTCTCCAAAGTTGGCAACAAGATATTATGGGCCTTTTGAAATATGAGAGAAGATAGGTCCAGGTCCATACATGATATAATTTCCTGCATCCATGAGAGTGCATACTATATTTCATGTATCATTATTAAAAAAATATGTGCCTGATCCTAACCACATAATTGATTGCACTATGATCTAGGTGGAACACGAAGGGGATTTTTGGGTGGAACCAGTAAGCATCCTTGACCAAAAATTTAAAGTGCTCAGGAATAAATACATAGGGAGGGTAAAGGTTCAATGGACATGCTATGGTCCTGAAGATGCAACATGGGAGCATGAATAAGCTACGCGGGAGGAATACCCACATTTTTTAAAATCAATTTTGAAGGAAATGGAAGCTGAAAATACAAGACTCCATTTTTGGGAAACTAGATTCCAAAACCACATCTCATAAATTCTTGGTCACCTACACTGATAGCCTTGATAAAAAAATGGCAAAATCCCAATGGAATGAAGGTAGTGAAGGGGGTGCATTCCTTGGGTTAGCAGGATGAGAAGAACAAAAGATTATGGTTGGGATTGTTGTTGGAGGGTAAAAATTGCAGATTTTTTTTTTATTTGCTGAATATTGTGATGTAAATTTGTATATGTATCTTGGCATGGTTTTGTGCATCGAGGATGATGAAAAATTGTATGGGAAAGGGAATGTAACATCCCCACTATAATCCCCATTTTAATTAATGTATAATGTAGATATGAATGTGGCTATGGCGAAGCGATGTAATGTGTGAAATGTATTTTTTGAATTTTAATAAATATAATTTGATACCAGTTGGTGGGGATATGGAGAGATATGGGGGATGATTAATCCAAAAGAAAATGGGGAATTCCTAGGGAGTGTCTAAGAGGTGCCCAATGATGAAATTAATTATGGGTATTATTTCAAACCCATATTTCTAAATTTTATTATCATTTGGGGACAACCTTCTATTTTTTGTTTGAGTGTATGAGATCCCAATAATTAAACTCATGTAAGAGGGTGGGTGTGAGAATCACATACTATAGTTATTGGGTAGCATGGGCTTAAGGTACAATCAACAATGGGCAGAGTGAGTAGTCAATTGTCTTGGGAAAAGAGAGGAAATTTGCATGGATAGTAACAAGTAGTTTTTCACATTCAGTCTTTACATGAACAACAAGAAGAGAACATGGGAGATGAGATTGGGAGATGGATAAAGAAGGATAGGCGAATTATGGAGAATGTTGGATCATTTTTGGAGAATTTTGGAGTTGAAAACTGAAGATCTAGGTTGCAAGAACTGAAGAGTGAACTCCTAGGTGAGTTGCACTATAAGAACAAGTCATTACTGCTATTTTACTGATAGTTTTCCTGGCAGTGAGTTCCCCTGAGTTCCCATTGTAGAGATTCCTAGTTACTTGTGCCAGAGATACCTTCATAAAAAAATGGGATTCCCAATTGAGATAAGTGAAGGGGTACATTCCTTAGGCTGGGCAAGTCAAGAGGAAAAGAGCTAGAGGAAATTTGGGATAGATGTAGGAGAATACCAATAGGTTGTATGATATTGAGCTGTGAGTGGACTTTGAGAGACACCATTCTCTTATGGATTCCTATCCCTAGCTCGAGGGTGAATTGTTGTTGAGATATGGAAAAAAAAGTCTATGGTTGGGTGGAACATCTTTCCCAAGCAGCTGGTTGCACAAACATTTTATAAAAGATAAGTGTTTATCTATTTTCTGAGTTTTTTCATGAGTTTATTTGATGTGCTTAACTTTGTGTACATGAATGGTTTATTGTTGTTGTGAGTGAATTTATTAGTTGCATTCATGTCCATTTAGAATGATGTATATGCATTTCATTATGGGTATTAAAATATGGTTAAATATGTTATAAATTATAGCTGGTAAGCTATAAGAAATGAGTTAGCATAAAAATTTCGATTTTATGTGTATTTCTACATAGTAATGTTACTCGGTTAAGACGGGGGATGTTAAAAAATGTCTAAAGGTAGCCTAGTGGGGACCAAAGGCTAGTTCATATCATGGAAAACCAGATCATTCATCACTTTTGACAGGTCCAAAAATTTTAACGTTGCCAAAAATTGTAGCCTCAACAGGGGCCTGAAATTCCAACTACTTGAGTTGGAGCTCTCAAGCTGAGTACCCTATGGAAAAGGATAACCTAGATCATTAGCAGCACTATGTTGCTAGGAAGGGATTATGGATGGGATAAGGTTTTGACTAAAACCTTGAAATCCCTGGTTATATGGAGGAAAAACTCCATCCATCTGGTTCTCGTAAGAAAAAGCAGGGTTTACTCCTGTCGACATCCCTTGCAAAGGGAAATCCCCTTGCATTGGATAGTTGTGACTGAGAAATAGGTTTCCCTAGGAAGACATCCCTTGCGAAGAGTATGAACCTTACTTGGTATTCCATTGGCCTTGGAAGTGTTTTCCTCCTGCCATTTCTCTAGATGAAGGGAAGGGATTGCTCCCAAACCCACCAAATAATGTGAAAGGGTTAGAATAAGATGACATGCCGAAGGATTGTAATATACCGCCCATAAGACCACCCTATCCCACTAAGGGATTAGGGGTGGAACATGGGAAATAACCATTCTTGAGTGAGAAGAATGATGGATCAATGTGTCCTTTTCCCCAAGGAAAATCTTGGAGGGGAGTTGAAGAACTCCCGACACCAACATTAGTACTTTGGGGAATCCACTGGGAACCAACTGACACATTCTGCATGCCAATTGAAGAAATTCTAAATGAAATAGTGTTAGATACAAATGAAAATGATGAGGTCACAATCAAGGTTTGAGTGGACCTGAATATCAACGACGAAGAGCTACTGATCGATGTGGCTACCATGGATTGAACTACACTAGTCATTTGGTTAGACATGAAAGGAGGTAAAATTCCTCCTGTCACTATTAACGAAGTGGTGGTTGCAAGGGATTCCAATGGTTAGAACAATAAATTCTTAAGTGTCCTACATGATGGCCTACCAAAGAGGGTGACTACTAGTGTAATCCGACTCGGAAGCCAGAATATGCAAGACAACCAGATCGTGGGATCTAGTCAATGGAGGGTTGAAATGACAAACAAATCCTTCAACTTCAAGATTTGATATTCATGTGACCTCCAGTGCATAAGCATTTTTTTTCTATGAGCTCTATCTCTACAATGTCAATCAGACCAGTTGGTACAAAAGTTTTGGTTTGATTTATTCTTTGCCTTAGATCAAGTGGTGGAGAATTTAATTCGACAGGTGGAAGACCCTAAATTCTCCTAGATCGACTAGGTGGTTGATTAACCACTTTAAATCATAGACTCAAGGTGACTACCAACACACTTAACTAATTTTTCTACATACGCAGAGCACACAACTAGAAAAAATCCTAAGGAAACAAAAATAAAAAGCAACTTCACCAATAATCCAGCTCAGGTGGATTAGGTCCCGAGATTGCAATAATAATGAATTTAGGGAAGGAACTTTCGGGAGAAGGCACATGTTGATTTATTCCCATGAACCAATGAAAAAAGGAGTGATAAGTAGTTACCCTGACCTCCACTAACCAACCCTTCCCTGTGCAAGTACCCATTCTTCACATGGAACCATCCAGGGGGTACTAATAAGTGTGATGCAATATCTGCCCTAGGTACCATGGGAAACTCCCTGCAGTCACCTTTGAGAAACCTACGAATGATTACTAAGGAAACCAATTCATAGCCAGTGTCCAGGGGGTATAGTCGACAGTCTAGATCAAAATTATGGGAATGGTAACAAAGCTCGAAGATTCGAAAGAGTCA
The DNA here is from genome assembly GCA_010110895.2 of Picea sitchensis. Classification (NCBI taxonomy): domain Eukaryota; kingdom Viridiplantae; phylum Streptophyta; class Pinopsida; order Pinales; family Pinaceae; genus Picea; species Picea sitchensis. Next base: position 110,439 of record SNQJ01S0044945.1, read on the forward strand.
CCTCTCAGGGAGGTATGGGCACTAGAAAACCCCCAAAAATACAATATTTCCACTATGTTCAATCAAGCTTCGAAGGGGTTATCTCCTCGACCTTCCTCACATGACCTTGTGTTGAACTCCTGTGTTAGAGGAGGCTCTCGGCTATACCTATATGACAGTTGGATTTTATCTCTCCCTATATTAAACTCCTAATTTGCTTTGATGGCCTTGGAGAGTTAACTTTCCAACATATTCCAAGGCCCTAGCTTAAGCTATTTTTTTCACCCTAAAAAATGAAAAGTCTAGCTTATTTTAGTTAAGAATTCATTTTAAAGGGTTGTTGTTTACTCACAATGGAAACATATGAAATCGAATGGTGTTTTTTAAATTTACGACAAAACAATCGAACACTTATAAAAATATAATATACAATATGCTTATTCTTCATTGAAAATTAGTGCAAAAACACTTTAGAAAAATGAGCAAACTCTTTTCTTTTCAATGATATGAAAAAATGAATTTTATTTTATTTTATATGGGATGCACTACTGATGTGATTGTTTTAAATGCAAAGCAACTGAAAAGAAACTACACTATCCTTTTCGTCAAAACCATAACCAACTTTTCAAAAACGAAAGTTTTTCAGGAATGCAAGATGCAATTTGAAACCAAAAGCACTAAAAGAGAAAATACACTTCAAAAAGTTTTCTTTTTCAATGAAAGGAACAACAAGGACTAAAAACAAATACAAGATGTACACTTTCTACAATTTTTTTTTTTTTCTTGTTTAAAAGGTAAAATGAAATAGGAAAATTTTGAACAAACTTTCTTCTCTAGACCAACAAGATAGAAACAAGAAAGAGGTAGAAAAGTACCTAAAACTATAAAACTTATCAAGGATAGAAATCAATGCTATCTCAAGCAAGAAAGAATCTGGAAAACAAATTTTCAAACCACCCCTATAAGCTTGAAAATGATCAATAAAGAAATGCAAAAAAATCATTTTTCTTTTATAAAGAGCTAACTAATTAACYTCTGAACCGAGACAACAACCCAACAGAGTCATAAAGTCTTAGAAGAGACCCCAAACACTTATACCAACATTCTATAACCATAAAATATTTGAAAAAACCTTCTCTATAGAGATGTACACGCATGTTCTCAAAGAATATGATGTATGCACACAAATGTCTTAACTGAGATGTACATATGTACGCTGTTAACACCTAATATGTTCTACTTTGTTTTATCCCTCATTCATTCTGACTTGTTATTTCAAATTTTGTATAAGTTATAAAATCTTTAGCATTTTGTTTTTAAAGGTTTAATATCTTACCTTAAGGGGTTTTCAAAGAATGCTAGAGTGAATGAATGAGATGGACTTAATGTTGTGAGAAGGGGACATAGGGAATTAGACACATGTTTAAATGATTACTTGATGACATCAAATGGTTTCAAATTTTTTCATTTGAGCCATTAGTCATGTCAACACTTATGAATCACGATTATTTAACTTCATGAGTTGCATATTCAAAGTCTAATCCACTCAAGAGAGAAAAATACAAATTTGGCTGGGTGCTATAGAAACTTCCACATGTCCCTAGTCATGATAATTTTAAGCACTTTGGTGAGTCGTGGAAGATGTGGATCGTAATAAAATCTCATGAGTATGCAAAATCAGTTAGCAAATTACTCATCTTCATCCATAGCATGCAAAATGGGGTGTATATCCATTTACATCGGTCAGTTGTACAAAAGGTTACAAAGATCAATTGTCTTATTAAATGTGTTTTCAAAACTAGCACCTTGTTCGTTAACTACAACAACGAGTTTATTTGAATTGGCTCTTGTAGAGATAAAAAATATCCTTTATTACCATTACAAAACAAACAGATCTCTTCTCTATAGCCAAGAATCTAGCCTTCGTGTCATGATTGTGTATATGGGTAAAGGTGGACATGTGAATCGGAAAGAGCCTGAAGGGCCTGAAGTCATGGAGGCTTATAAAGATACTCAAATCATTTTTGATCGGGTATGGTGGTACCTTTTCTATACCAAGATGGATGGTCACCATTACGCTACATCCAGGGATTTTGCTGAGAGTTTTAATGGACAGTGGGCTCGAATCGTAAAACTGATTATCCAGGTTACTAAAGAATCTATAGTTGTTGCTTGCAGCCTCCCCACTGATGGTGAAAGGTGGTTTAAAAATAAATTGATTACAGGAGGAGATGTCAATCATTTTTTAAATCCTGAACACAGAGACCCTAACTAGGCCAAGGGAACCCCCAGGGATTGGATTGTTGATGAGTCGGTGGAAGCCATGTTCATGCTTAAGAGATTCATCACATGTGAGGGGGGATATTCTATTGTATTCCTATTCCACCTTTGATTTCTGCTTCATCTAGCAAGGATTAAAAGGATTAATTTACCTTATTATTTCTTAAGGGATTTCAACAAGATGGCTATGGGGGTTCAAGCAAACCCCATGACCCCTTCTCACATAATTTTTCATCAAGGGTTTATTAAAATTATTGTTAAGGATAGACTAGGGAAGTTGCAAAAGACTTGGGATCAGTTCTTGATCTAGTAGGGGTTCGAGAAGGAAAATCGTTCTCCCGTTTCTCAATCACATAGAAATATTGTTAATTTTGATCAAGAAACTTCATCTTATGTTGGAAAATCCACCATTGCAAATAAGGGTAAACGAGTAACATTCTTAAAGACTCCAGATGAGCCTATCAAAGCTACATCATCCAGTCAACAAATAGATGTGGGGTATTCTGACATATTATGTGGAGGTAAGCACCCTTTCCCTTTGGCATAGAAAACTTACTCAAAAAGGGATAAGAGGTTAGCAGAACCCAGGGTTTCAGTGGAGGACTAATAACCTGGAAAAACAACAATAGAGTTTGAATATTCTGTACACCTTGAAGAGCCTATCCTAGAGGTCACTCCTCATGCCTCAAGTTCCTCTGAAGACGATACCTCTAGGTATATAATTTTAGTAAGGAAACAAAGGACAAGTCCTCAAAATAATTTCAGGTTGAAGTCTAAAGCAGTGAATAAACCTATCATCACAGAGAAGGCTATCATCATTGATGAAGAGCCTGTTGAACCTATTGGAAGGACATCTATAAGCAAGAAAACCACTATCACTAAGCATGCGAAGGATAAATCCAAGAAGGGTGGTTTGATCATAAATAAAAAGACAATCATTGAGAAAAACAAAGTTCCTACCAGGAAACAGGGTAAAAATGATATGAAAATCACAAACCCTAAGATTGGATCTGAAGGGAATGAGCCTAAACGTATGAAAACCTGATCTCAATCTAAGGAGACCAGAAAAAATAGCTTAGAATTGCTGGCAGAAGCAACTTCCTCAATTCTGCATAAAAAGCTATCAATTTAAGAATATCACTTCCAGGATAAATCCAATTTTTGAGATTAAAAGTAATGGAGGATGGAAAATTCTTTTTTGTTCACTGTGTATAATATATCATGCTCCTTTTTGGCTATGCCCAACTATAAACCAGGCAAAGAAAAGAGTTTAAAACATACGAGACTAGTTTTTGGAAGGTCTCTACAGGAAGTTCCTGCAATCATATAGACAAGGAAATAAAGGTGCTACCAGAACACCTGTAGCAGCTGATTTTGCTGCTATTCGCACCCAGTTTCATATTTTGTAATAGGGGAAGGATATAAATTATGTAAGCATGTAATGGATCATGTTATGAAGCTATGCAATGTTTTGTGGAGCTAAAAACTATATTGGGATATGGAGATTGATCAAGATTAGCCACTTATGCTGAGTTGTCAAAGGTTGGTTTCAAGTGGAGAATTGAAGATTGGATATATCTAGGAAAGATAAAGATGAAGTAGCAGTGTCATCATTCAAATGTAAAACAAGTCAAATCAAAGAGATGTTATGCAAGGTTTTTCCCCTGATTTTAGGATTTTTTTGAAAATTGTTATGATTTGGTATATCAGCAGTTAGAAACTGAAATTCATCCTGAGTTTTTGTAGAGATTTGTTTTGAGGTGTCCCTGATTCTCAGGATTGAACCTAAGTACATGTAACATATTTTAAACATTATATATTGAATGATGTAGAAGAAAAAAAGGGTTGGATCCTTGTTTGCCTAAAATACTTTATCTTATACAATTGTTTGGATCGACCTTATCTATGTAAATCTTTCAGTGGCTAATGAACTCATTAGTTTGTGTGTATCATTATCTTTTGTTTCTCATTTCTAATTCCTCATATTGAACACATTATTACTATTATATAATTATATGGTTGTATGTATGTGATGAGAGGATTTCCCTATTTTTATAGTGCAATCTTCACCACATGTGTGTTTAAGATCTTTTAAATCTGGTTCAGGAAGGATTTCTGGGTTTAAGATTTATTCTTCTACTGGTTAATTATATCAAAGAACATATTGCTCTTTTATGGTTATCAATTTTGTTTCATTTATTCTTCTTCAACATATACCTTAATCTCACTTGACTCAACTAAGGTTTTGTTTACTTGATCTTCTGCACATAGAGAAGAGATCTTGATAGTTTATCCATTAAGTCCCTTTTAAGATCAAGAGGGTGATCCTCCCACCTCTTTAAAATTATTTTCTTTTAACTTTTGAAATAATATGTGCTAGGCTTGTTCCTAACGAAGTCTAGGAACAAATTCTAGCGCTAACATCTTTTGGCGCCGTTGTTGGGGACGAAACGATGAGATTTTACCTGGGTAGAATGAAATGATACATATCTAGTTGTAGATGGTGAAACTATAACTAGGCACAGTTGACTGCATATATTTTCACCTTGTGACTCCATATTAGACACTCTAGCTCCAAAGATAAAGGGGACTAGAGCACATCCATAATCTCCCAATGTGCCTACTGTTTCATATCCTGAGAAGATCCTAAAACAATCCAAATCTCTTAAAAAATTAGGATATGAAAAACTGTTTCTTTTACCTCCTTCTGAAGAATCTACCTCGGGGAAAGAGGAATTTGTAGAACCAAAATATTTTTACACACCCTATCCTGAAATTAGATATAAATATGAAGAAATCTTTGAATTCCCTGAAGAAACAGAGTACCCTCCCTTGGAAAAGATCTTAATCCTTGAAGAAGTTCAAGAAGAGAAACCTAATCTTAGCCTCCAAGTTAATATCCTTGCTGCTAAAAAAATTGCTGAAGAAATTCTCCAGTGCTCTCCTAAGATTCAATTGGTGAATATTCCTAAGCTCTCATCACCACAATAACCATAGTCCTCACATACAAATCAACCTTTAGGTGTTCAAACAATGGATGGTGAAACACCTCCCAACCCAATGGATGCTATCATGGCTGCCAGATATGCACCTTTGGTATTTCCCAATAAACTTCATCCTCTCCCAGCAACTGATTACATGAAGTACCTTCCAAGGTTTGAAAATGAAGGGGAAACAACTGCAGAGAGTCATTTAACTGATTTTTATTCCTTTGCTGACAATTTCCAAGTGGATTATGATGATGTGTGGATGAGGATTTTTTTTCAAATTTTAGATGGAGAAGTGATAAAGTGGTTCAAGAACCTTAGAGATAACTCTATTACCACCATCACAGACCTTGATGCCACCTTCTTGAGAAAGTGGGGAGAGAAGAAGATTTGTATTACATGACATAATTCAGTAATATTCGAAGAAAGAATGATGAATCCGTCTCTGAATTTTCTCATAGTTTCAATCGAATGTATTAGAAAACACCAAATGATATCAGACCAGATGAAAGGTTAGCAAAGGTCACTTATGCTAATGCCTTTGATGCTGATTTTTTTTTGCTTCTTAGGGAAAGAAGATCAACCACGTTGGATGATATGTAAGATTCAACTCTTGAAGTTGAATCCAACATTCTAGCATCAAAACAACTGAAGAAGATATCAGATCAGGGAAATCTAAAAGAATAATATAAGTCTTCTGCATATAATACTAAAAATCAAAATATTTCCTTTGAGGAGATGGCAAGAAAGATGGAGGAAATGTCATATAAACTGTCTAAAATCAGATTGGAAAAACATAAATGGAATGCTCCTCAAGAAGGAAATCAAAATCCTAATCAATATAGAAGACCTTATAATCCTCAGATCATGCAAAGGGATAAGAAGAATAATGATGATTAGAAAATTCAGACACCTCTGCAGAATAATTACATTGAAGAAAATCAAGAAGCTGAAGATGTAGATGAAGATATATATATTAATTTGTTTAGAGATGAGATTTCCCTCAGTCACCTAACATAGAATGAATATGAATATTCATTGAGTTCAAAGGCTGGGGGAAGTCTAGATAATATGCTTTGTAATAGTGAGCAACAAGGGTACAATCTTAGATCAAAATATGCTCTTCAGAAAGACAAATCTGCTCCTCAAAAAGATAAACCTACTGTCCTAGCAGTATAGACAGACAACAAGAATCCTGAAAAAAGACAAGTACAACCTACTATGAACTTATCAACCCCATAATCAGATGGTTAGCCTCTCCTTTTAGTTTGGAACATGAGATAAGTAAGATCAAAATCCCTATTCCTCTGACTGAATTGGTTAAACTAATTGTTATAGGAATCATATTTTGAAATGGTTGCAACCTGTTGGCGCAAGTTTGATCAGGCCAGGGTCCTTCTCAGGTTACCAAAAAAAGGTACCATGTAGTCTAGAGCACTAGCATTTTCATCTCCTCCGAAGAGAAGAAGTCTCACCCGAAGCGCCGCTGAGACAGATAGATAGGGAAGGGTAGGGAAAATACTTAAGAGGATCCATAGGGCCTTTAGGACTCATTCCTGATCTTGTGTAAGAGACATGAACATATATGAACCATACATGTGCAAGAATCGAACCTACTTATGTTGCGAACAAGCATTTAAACGTAGAACCATCAGATAGAACTTACATACCATAAGGAAATGTTGTAATGCATAAAAAAACACACATAGATACATCATATTTGAAAATTTAGGTCCTTCTTTATATTATCTTTGGAATCTTTCTGTGATTACAGACTCAAAATTACACCATAGTGCAGTGCATAGACTCTTGACTCTGAACTCATGTCGTAGAGCTCCAACTCTCGAAATGATAGATCAAATTCATTACAAACTCATGGCTTAACTGATCAACAACAACAATGGAAACCACACCAACTAATCAACCCCTCTCCTTTTACGATTATGTTCATCACTATCTCTAAGTTGGGTTGTGTCTTCCTTCTCGTCTTGCACACTTTCTTGTTTTGTTGCAGCCATTTGTTGCTTAGTTGGCATTGCGCTGACTTTCACAACTGCTTTCTGTTACTCTTTCTCGTTCTAATTTCCAGCCTCTGTTGAAGCTTGCACAAATCATACTCAGCCAAAACTTGCACAATTCCTTATCCAAAAATGAACGGCCCAACAGGCTCCGACCACAATCCTTGACTCGCCCTCGAGTCAAGTACTTGGTTCTTTCGCATCTCCTAAGAGCATCCTTTTCTTCTTCCTTGGGATCTTCTGTTTGTGCTTTCTCTTATTTTACCTCTTCAAACGAAAGGCCCAACTCTCGTACCAATTCTAAGGCTCCCTGTTTCATTCCTTGAAAGTTTCCCACTTTATCCTGCCATTTCCTGGCGAGGAGTGATGCCTCTGCAACAAATTGTTGAGTTGTCTCTTTGCTATCTGCCTTTGTCTTGGACTCGACCAACAAGTTCCACTCAGAGTCTACTATTGCATCGACTTGATGCATTTGCATGTATACTGCCTGAATAATAGGTTAGAAGTTGCGCAACTCTTTCTTTGCTACGAACTGAGCCTCAAAGAGGGCATTCAACTCATTATCCGCTTGTTGGATTTGATTGAACTTGTGCTATTGCTCCATAGGATCCATTGTAGCTAGAACTTCTTCGTTCAACAATTGGATATTTGTGTTCACCTCCTCCAAGACTTGGTTGCATTGAGCGATGATGCCCATCCAGTCGCTGACTTCCCTGAAAATCTGTTTGCATTCGTCTATGTTCTTGTGTAATGATGCTCGAGCATTGTTACCTTGTAGTACTATCTTCTGCATCTGCTCTTGCAGCTTCTGGGGCTGCTGCGGTGCTTCTTGTTGTGCCTGTTGTAAATTTGTTTTCATCTTCTCAGCTTGAGTGGCGATTTGTGTCCATGCTCCTTGTAGCAACTCAATCTGGTGTTCTAGCTCGCTTGCATCACTGACTTCAGGTAGTTTGGGCGCAATCTTCCGAATCTCTCGCCAGGCTTCGACAAGTCTTTCTTGCACTCTTTCCAGCTTTTGCTGAACTTGGATTTTGTCATGTGCTTCTTGCATATTTCATGTTTGTGCGACAAACTCTTCCTTCCTTGCAACCTCAACATATCTCTTGGCCTCCTAGAGCCTTTGCTCTAATTGATCAGTTGATTCTCTGATCAGTCCAAAAAATTGTGTCGCTGGCCATTGCATGAGATCGATGGATGAAGGAGCTCCGTCTGTGGGTGCTCATGTCTGCAGTGGAAGTCCACTAGCCATTGAGTGGTCCGAATAGGTCTCTACCTCCTCGTCTGTTAGTGGTCCAGTCACAATCTTCGAAATTGGCGTTGTAGGAAAAAGAGTTAGAACCTCTGTTCTGGCTATGCAAAGCTGCATCAGTTATGCGCATTGCTGAGGGTCCTAGAGAACCTGCTCCATTTGTTCACATGCAAATGTCGCACTGTGCCTAGGTGTTGATTCTAGTTCTTTCTGAGGCTGCGGTAGCTCCTGCTCTTTTGTTACTTCTACCTCCTGCATTGTCTTGTACCTCCTCACCCTTGGCTGGCGAGGGGATTTTCTATTTGCTTTGGACGTGCAAATCCTCTTCAGTTTGGGTGGCCCTTGGTCGCATGGTAGGGATTTCTATTTGCTTTGACGCGCAAATCCTCTTCGCCTTTGGTGGATTTCCTTTTACTAAAGACTTTAGGGTTGTCAAGTTCTAGATGCATGGGTTCCGTAATTCATCTGTCCTTCATATCTTTTCTAGTGCTTTGGGTCCGACCAAAACCTCTGATCTTTGGCTTGGGTGATGCTTGCTGTTTCTGGAGCTCTACTCCACTATCTCTCACGATCAATGACGGGCTCTGGGGTTGTGGTTTGGGATGGGCTGGTCGTGATGGGGTTTTGTGATTGGGGTAGTGGTGATGGAGGGTGCTGAGTGATGAATGTGGATGGAAATGTTTCAGGCTCCGGGTAATCATGAATGTGAATGATAATGATCGCTTTGGCCGCTGAGTGGGTGTGGGAAGGGGCCGATGCAAGGGGTTGTGGGTTCAGGGGTTTGTTCAGTGAGACCTAGTTCTAGGCCTCTTCACCAATGGTTCAGTACCAAACACAACGACCAGATTTTGGTTAACATCCGCACCAGATAACACTGCATCGACTAGTAGCTGACAGATGGTCGGTATTTTCTTCTGCTCCAACTGTTGCATCTCCTCTTCCTCCTCAAAGTCTGATTGTGCCGGAGCGTCTGAATTCTGTGGCTCTAGACCTGAGCTTGGTCCGACCTCTGCATCTTTGTCTTTCTTCTTCAACAACTCCGTAGGTAGGATATAATGCATTCCTAACTTGTGCGGGTTACGTTTGACTCTTGGCCATGACATGACTTCCTTGTCAAAGGCCTCCTCGTGTAGATAGAACGACAACATCCTTGTGTGGAAATATTCCCTTCTCACATGTCTTGGCCAGACAAATGTATGGTGTGGGTACATGCTGAAAGAAATATTTCTCGTATTGTAGTTGAGGATCTCCTGTGGGATACACAACCTCTGTGTTGCATCGATCAACCCATTGTACCACTTAGAAAATGTTGCGGTGTTGAAGGTTGTATTCTCTGAATCTGGCCTTGACTAGGATGGCTCAAACATCTTCGCCATGCGCCCTTTTTCTGGTATCGCTAGCTGTATTCCCATAGGTGTCTTCCATTTAAACATAGAGAATTCCATGAGTAGATATCCGTAAGTGAAGGTTCCTCCCTTCTCCTACGCTTCCTTGCATGCTACTAGGAGTTCCTCTAGCAGGTAATTGCACCAATTGAATACAACTCCATTGGCGCAAAAGTCAGCTACTGATAATGTATCTAGAGTGCATTCTCCTTTGTAGTACGATCTCATAACCTTGCTGGATATGATGTAACATCCAGTCAGGACTGTATCGGGTAGGATGGGTTCAATTACCACTGTGCGTCCCCCCCTCTTTGTGTTGAATTTCTCATACATGTTGAGCTCGCCTTTCTTTTTTCCGTGCTTACCAGGACCTTGGAATCCTTTCGACACATCCTCTCCTTGGGAGGATAGTCCAGTAAGCTGTTGGATGTATTCAGCATGGATTGGATACTGCTTATCCAACCGTAGGCTTCTGTCATGCACCCTACTTATTAGAAATTTTGTGCACCACGCAACCTCACCAGTGGTACTGAAGACTGGTAGGTCTCTCAGGGTCATGATGGTCAAATTGAAAAAATTGATGAAGTTTGATTTTGGAAAAAATTGCATACCTCTGATTCCATCTGGAGCCATCTCCCAAAAAACATCTGTGTGCATCTAAGGAAACAAGGCTAAATCTGTGAGGTCAAGATTGAGGAGCTTAACATGCTCCACCTTCCCTTTGATATTGCTTACGATCTCGACTCATGGGTCGTAGGGTTCATCTGGAGCCACTTCTTTAGACATAGCACTTTGGCTTGCTGTGGGTCTCGAAATTCACACTTCTGTGGCAGCTAAGGACTAGGGTTACGACTGCATATTTCACAATGGTACAGGCTAGTTTGCTCTGTTGAATTCAGAAATGGCTATGCTATTTTGGAACGATACATTCTTGTGCGAGTTCTCAGGGCCTTATAATTGGATTAATGGGAAAGTTTAGTAATAACTGCTGGTGATAATGACCATATGGACGCAACTGGATCTTATTTTTCCAATGGGACAGTTTAACAGGGTAAATCCCATTGGGCGATTCAGGCATTAACTTTTTTGCATGAGTGGAATAGGGACGTGGACAATTTCAGACCTTTCTATTTGACAAGTGGGTATCCTGGTGTGAACTTCGAGGGCATATTTGTGTAACGCGACTTTATGGCTTAACTGACCTCAGACGGGGTAACAAAATGGAAATAAAGGATGTGACTAGACTAGGTTCATGTGGCACATGGATTTAGATCATACTTAGATTCATCCTCCCTCCGACCACAAAGGTTGTCCTCGTCATATTGACTACTATCATTAATGGATTCTCTTATACTTTGGATCCTGCACTGCTGAGTCTTTAGTTCTATATCAAAGAACACTTAAACAAAAAATGAACTATGTGTCTTGTCACAACACTGCGCACATGGACTTTATTAACTAAATTTACAAAAAAATCAGAAAACTCAAATCTACTAATGTACAAGCTCCTTTGGACTAGAGTGATAGTCCCCCTTTCTCAGTTTTGAGACAGGTAGGGCTTCAGGCGAGCGCCATTCACATAGCCTGGCCATAGTACACCATCCAGTTGCGTGATTCTAACCGCTCCTAAGGGTCGGATCTCCGCAATTATGAACGGTCCCAACCAGTGCATGTGCAGCTTGCCAGGATGCTTCTTGTACCAACTATCATAGAGTAGTACCTTGTCTAATTGTGTCAATACCTTGGTTTTAATGTGCCTGTCATGTCAAGATTTTTGTCTTGATTTTTCAACTGACTGATGGAAGTCTGCTAGAAATTTGGTTTCCTCGAGTTCTTGTAATTCCTTAAGCCTCTGCACCATTGATTTCTCCTCTGACATATGTGTGGCTTGTGCAATATATAAACTTGGGGTGATAAATTCTGCAGGCACCACTACTTCTCTCCCGTAAACTAACTGGAACAATGTGTACCTATGGAGTTTTTTTTTTGTTCTTCTCTATGCCCACAGTACAATTGGAAATCTATCATCCCAGTCCTTGCGGTTTGTGCAACAGACCTTTGTTAACCCCCTTTCCAGAATTTTGTTGAAGGCTTCGACTGTTCCATTGGCCTGTAGGTGGTATGGACTACTCTTGTGGTGTTGAATTAGAAATTATGTTGTTAGTGTTTCTATAGTGATGCTAATTAAATGATCTCCTTGATCGCTGGTTAAGCTCCTGGGACATCCAAACCTCATAATGATATTCTCGAAAATGAATCTAGAAACAATATCTATCGAACAGTCCTGTACAACTGCTGCTTCTGCCCAATGGGTAAGGTAGTCGGTTGTGGTAATGATGTACCTCGCATTTGAATGCTTGGAGATAGGGTTGATTAGTCCAATGAAGTCAACTACCCATTTCTCAAATGCTTGTAGAGATCTAACCAGTTGTATTGGTAGCTCATCTCAGCGTGACGACTTTCCCACCCATTGAAAAACATCACATGATCTAGCGTATACCTTTGCATCCTCGAAGAGTGTTTCCCACCAAAGTCTTTCCTAGAGAACTTTCTGTGTCATGGCCTTTCCTCCTACATGGCCTCTTGCAACTCCACTATGGAATTCCCAGAGTATGGCCTGTATTTCATGATCCAGAACACATCGTTTGAGGATGCTGTCTAGTCTAAGTTTATACAACTGTCTGATGATCAATTGGTAATCTGCTACTCTAACAACCATGTGGCATTTCTAGGTTGCGGAATATGTCTCTAGATAGGCCTCTATACTTAGGAAGACTGCTATGTCCTCCAAGTACTTCAGTATGGCCTCAATTCTGAACAAGTTTGCATCTGGGAGCTGGTCATCTACTGCTCCGCCAATTTCCCCTGACTCTAACCTAGATAGGTGATCAGGTCCTACGTTGCATCTTTCGGACTTGATGATAACTTGAAATGAAAATTCTTGAAATAATAGCAACCATCTACAAATTCTTCCTTCTAATACTGGTTTGTTAACTAGATATTTCAATGCAGAATGGTCAGTAAAGAATTTAAAATGAGATCCTAACAAATAATGTCTAAATTTCTGCAAAGCATAAATCATGGATAGACCCTCCCTCTATGTCATTGTGTAGTTGCGCTCTTCTTGCCACAATTTCCGGTTCACAAAATAGATAGGGTGATCCATAGCTCCATCACCAGGTTGCGTTAAGATAACTCCCAAAGCAATTCCTGAAGCATCTACTTGGACGTGAAATTCATTCTCCCAATTTGGGAATATCAGAATCGGTGTTGTGATGATTTTATGCTTGAGTGTATCGAATGCTTTATCACATTCTAGAGTCCATTGGAATGTTTCATCCTTTTTGAGTAAGTTTTCCAGAGGTGCCGTAATGTTGGCATATCTTCGGATGAACCTGCGATAGTAACCTGTGTGTCCGAGTGTGGAGCACAACTATTTAGTGCTCGTAGGTGGAGGCATATTCACAATGACCACAACTTTGGTTGGGTCTACCAATACTCCTTCTCGAAAGACTATATGGCCCAAAAAATTCCCATGCGGTACACAAAAGATACATTTTCTAAGATTCAATGAGATCTACAACTCTTTGCATCTGTCAAACATTAGTTGCAACAACGCTGCATGTTCCTTGAGCAGGCTATATATTGTCCAATTGTCCATATAGAATTCTATAAATCTGTGGATAAACTCTCTAAAAGTTGCTATCACAATCCTTGAGAAAACTGTCGGGGCATTTTTCAATCCAAATGGCATCACATTGTATGTGAAGGATCCCCATTCTGTTATGAAAGTGGTCTTCCTTTTTTCTTCTTCAGTGATCCTAACTTGATGGTATCCTGAAAATCCATCTGTGAATGAGTATGCTACCTTTCCCGCAACCTGTTATATCACTTCGTCTATAAAGGGTGTTGGGAAAGGTTCATGTACACATGAAAAGTTGAGGCTTGTCTAGTCTACACAAACTCTAATATCCTCTATTTCTTTCTTGCTTTGAATAACTATCAAGCTAACCCACTCTGCTTCTTCTATTGCAAAAATGAGACCTGCTTCCAACATATTGTCTATCTCCTTCTTAACCTTCTCTTTTACTCTAGGGTTAAGACAATATGGTCTATGTCTGACAGGCTTGGATCCTGGTTTAAATTCAATCTTCATTTCTCCCATGACTCCTTTGATTCCCTTTAACTTTGAAAAGGTCTTTGGGAACAAACCCTCATATTCTTGCAGTAAACTTTGTATTTCCTGATTGGTTTTCTCATCCGAGTAGTCTCCCACCATAGTTGTCTTAGGTTGCTCTGTAGTCCCTACATTGATTGTAGGAACTATCAGTCTAGTTGGGTATGGTGTTTTGAATTTCTTTGCTCCCCTCTATCTCATTGATGTCTAGGTTTCTCAATTCTTCTAGGTCATCTAGGCTTTCTGAATCTTTGCTAATCTGATAACATTCTATAGTTTTCTCAATTGAGGGAAATTGGAGATTAGTCTAGAGTTCTTGGATATGTTTGGCGCATACCACTAAGTTTGATTTATGATTACCACTATTTGTAAAAATAAATTCTTTAATCTTTTGCAGGACTACTTCAAGCTTAGGGTACTGTTGACGGGCGAAATTGACCGCTCGTCAACTGGAGGAGTGAATCTGGTCTGGGGTTGTCCAATTAACCCAAGCCGTTTGGATTAATTCACTTCGACGGGTTTAGCGGCTCCATTGGCCGATATAATTCCTAAAGAAAGCGAAAAAATAACTAAAAGAAAAACAAGGATCTAAGAAATGACAATCGCTAACAAATATACATACATCTAATATACATTTGTAGTTTAACTAATTAATACTTATAAAATAACTCTACTTATCATATGCACAATATATACAAATAATTCTATTTCTAATATATATAATATGTACAAAATACGAATTTTAATCTAAATCYRTGAAAATYGAATGTAAATTGATTTTTTAAAYAAYRGTAAAGCTAYTATCTAATCTTTTTGATTTGTTTTCTTATAATGTTTATATAAAAGAAATCGAATATCAAACTGTCTAATTAAACAAAAGAAATAACAGATGGTAAAAAGTGTTTTAACTACAGGGAACTTCTATATTTATTATGCTAATGAAATCAAATAACAAGCTGACCTGTTGTTGCATCCAATATCTGTTCGATGTGTAGCATCCAGTCACCTTATCTGAGGAGGTAAACTTGTGACAGATCCTGAAATTGTTGCTAATAAATGTGAAGCAGCAATGATGAATTTTAAATCATAACAATAGAACATATAACAGATGTAGTCACAGTAATCTTATACTCTTACAAGCAGCCACAATAAGATGATTCTTTCTGTGAGAACTTGCGTATAAACATTTGATCGAAATTAGATATGAACCTCTTAATTCAAATTGAACGAATGATTACCGTGTGTTAAATATGGAACACGAAACATGGATAATATATAAACTTTTATTCTATCAACTTGTAGTAAACCATGACAGTGAAAGCAATCATAATCTATTTACAAATCGAAATAAACGTGACTTGAATAAAACCACAATACGGAAAAGCTAAAGCTGTGATGAGTATTATATTCCATTCAAGTCTGTAAATGAAACATCCATAGTCTTGCCCCAGGCTGAGATGATGCCATGTTTACAAAATAGCATGCTTATATAGGTTCTAGGAACAAAAAATGTTTCCTATTGATAATATCAAATCTGTTCCAAAAATATGGGGGATGCAACCACCCTGATTTCACTGAAATAAAAATACCAACAGCCTAATCTATTTACTAAAAACAAAAAGTTGACATGGCTGGGAGATATCAACAGTGCCTCATATCTCCTTGGAAATCATGGGTTCCTGAAAACAAATGAAAATGGGAAGATTTTAGATATTTTTTCAATTGTCAAATCAAACAATTCGAATTTTTCTAACTGGCTACAGAATCTTACGATTCTGTAGCTAGTTATAATAACAACTACAATCATATTTTATTCAATAAACAAAACAAACTAATCTTTATAAGAAAGATAATCTATTCAATCAAATCGTATATACTAACTTGAGAGTGACAAAATCATGCTAAAATTTAAAAAGATCATACCTCAAATCATGGAATTAAAACATATCAAGCAATCTTGGAGTTTACGATTGCTGTTGCTGCCTCTACATTCTTGAAAATGACAGATCCTATAGTTTTTAGGCGTTTCTCCTTTGCTTGGGTTATGGATTGGAGTCTATTGTTCTCGTTTGTCAACAAATCSACTTGGTATTTTAAAGATTTAAGTCGGGACTGTAACAAAGGCACATCCGTATAATGCCTGTTGATCCAGGATCAACATTCATCACACTGTGGCTGTAGGGATTGTGCATTGGCACTGATAGCATTAAGGGTTGGAGAATCGTCCACGTGAAAGGTAGGTTTATCACAGAGTTGAATGCCTGAGAATTCTGGGTTACCTTTTAGACATGGAGGCAAGTTGTTTACATAGTCATAGGGTGTGTCAAGATAGAGCCCGTATGACACAGGGTCTTCATCAGCCAAAAACCTTTCGATTTCCGAGTCTGAATCTTCGCTCACATTAATTGTGTTGTTTGTGTCTACACAGGGTTTGATTTTATTTCGAACACTTCGTGAGATCAAATGACCAACCCTTTTATTCTTAAAGTTAACATCGACACTGCCCTTGTGCTTCTTCCCTGTAGGTTTCATAACATTTTTAGTGCTATCCTTTAGATGCGAACCCGGTTGATTGTCCTGTCGAATGACATCAGGGTAGGTCAAGGGTTCATTATTAGGGGAAAGATCATAGGGTAGGAGTAGTGGAGAAGAGGCTGTAGTGTTCACAAGGGTTTCAACAATGACCGGTTTATCAACCTGTCCCAACTCACTGCTGCCAAAGCCATTTCGTGAAATAAATGCATCCCAACAATCGTTTTGTAATTGAAACTGATGCACAAGGATAATTTTAATTAAACCATGATGGAATAAACTTGAATCAGACCTCTACTTCTTAAACCATTTTCCCATCTTGTACATACTTCTAAGCAGGAAGTAGGGTATATTCAACGGGAAGCCAATGAAACTCATAAGAAAATGCAGATGATACAAGAAAACTAATCCAAATATTCCTTCACACATAATGAACTGTTTCAAAATAGCAAGTAGATCATGCCACCTAGGTTTTAAGGATGAGACTGGCATACCTCGATCACAACTAGTAATTTTCCGTGAGGTGAACATCAAAGTCCAGTGGACCTCTTCAACTTTTGCATTCTTGAACCACTTTTGCCCGACATCTGGTAAACCTGTGGCTTGGCTTAAAAACTCTTCTATTACTTATAACTGTACGTCACCTATCTTTTCCCTGCAACCATCGAAGGTCAAGGCAAATTCTTGGGCAACTTGAAGATTGAAACCCTTAAATTTTTCAATGAACAAATGCCAACCGTTCCTTTCTAAATCATCCTTGGTGTTATCATAAGATAGCAAGGTTTGGATGCCATTCAGCTCGATCCTTCCACTGGAGCCATGGAAAACAGAAGGGAATCAACACAAAACTCACAGGTAGGGTTTGATAAAAAGCCACAGAGCCATAGCCCCGAGCCTCAACAAAACAATGCTATGATAGTTCAAATGGTAGGCAGAGGCGTTAATCACCATGCGTGGGAACAAAATCGTGAAGCCCGAGACCATATAGAAGAGTAATGACATGTTGTACTTCGTATGCCACCTTGGCATTGGGTACATATTAGGATCATAGCACTTTGAAAACCATAGTACACACATTCATAGATTAATCACAAAGGTAAGTGCATCGAATAACAATTGAATAATTCAGAGTTTCATGAATAAAAACTCCATCAATATCAATCGAATATTAATGAATGGAGGTCTTTCACTTATGCAACGAAGGCATGTTTAGAACCAAGGGGTTATAAACAAGGAGAACAATCATGTTCATAGCAAAAAATATGACAATTCTATAATAAACCATATGAGGAGTCTTCCTTTAATTGAAAATCAAAACAAAATGTCAATTCCAGCCGTGAGTTTTCATGCTTACAGTCATGAAAAAAAAACTAAAAAATAAGATATGTAAAAATCGACAAGTGACAAGTGTCGTTTAGTGAGAATGCTCATGAAAAGTAATGAAAATTTTAGAGACCCTGTGTAGGCAGATTACAAACAATAGAAATTATGTTATTGCTGCCAACAATGGCGACACACTGGGAGAAGCAGTTATCTCTGCCAAATGACGAGTTCAGATTAGGATAATCAGAAAAAACTTCGAATCGAAAACAAATGAAAAGTTGTTTGAACATCGTAAATAATTATAATGCATTCCAGTTTCAAACAACTGTTATTTTTAAAGAGACGAAAACTGACAACAATCTTAACAGAAGAGAGTCATGATATTAAAGTTAAAATCTTCAATACTGTTGACAGGGCCGCTGCTGCCAGTAGGTGTCCATAGCCTCGGCAAGGATGTGAATTAACCCACTCCGATATCTGTATCCTGTCAAGAAGTTCCAGATCAGAACGAAGGACATTTAAGGTAAAAAAAAAACCATATATGAGAATTTTCTTATACCTGACATTGCTTCATTTCCAGCGGGCCTGTTCAGTACCCCAACGAAGTTATCTTGGCTTCATGCATGCATTTACCCGCTGCCAGCAGACCTGTTCAGTATCCCGGCGGGTTTACAAGCACTTCCCACAGCTCTCTGAAAATTTATTTAGTTTTTTAAAGATATTTAATAGAGCGGGGTGACGCTGAAAATTCTAGTTTTTAAACACATCTTAGTATGTCACAGACCTTGAAGAAATTTCTTAGCTGTCCTTCATCAAGATTTAGAAATATTTTTTTAATAAAACCGACTTTCAAGAGCAGGGAGACATCTTTGAGTTGTTCTCCTAAGGAACAGG
>SNQJ01S0044945.1:130740-150031 GCA_010110895.2 Picea sitchensis
ATTTTTTACCTGTCTAACCATGATTTCCGAATCACCAAAGACAGTCAAATTTTGAATGTTGAAATCTAATGCTTTTCTGAGGCCTTGCAGGAGTGCCTCATATTCGGCTGTATTGTTTGTACATTCGAATTGTAACCGGCAAGAAATCCGAGTCTTGTTACCTGCTGGATCGATGAGCATGCACCCTACGCCAACTCCTTCCTTAGATTTTGACCCATCAAAGTAAAGAGACCATATTTGATTTTTGTCAGGTGCATGTGACCACTGAGAGAAGGTTGTTGACTACATGCATGTCATAACTTGAGATTGTTGTTCCRGATCAGTGCTGGTAGAAGTTTCAGCCATGAAATTGTCGAAAAAAGTATCCATACCTTGTATTTCCGACGAATTGGTAGAAGGAGTGAATGGTTCATTGGGATCATTTAAATTAGTCACCGTGAACGATAACGTTCATGATTTACCTTGATTCTTTTGGGCTTTCCATTCTCAGGCAGCCACAAGTGAGACCAATCCATTACAAAGTAGCCATGTAATTGTTCTGACCAATCTCTACTTAAAAACAAACCATAAACTTCTGGGATATCTACAACAATAATATCAATCACTTGATGAACTTTAGGATTAGACGACAATATTATAAGCACATTTCTTAATTCACCTATCACTTTAACACTAGTTTGATCAAGCTGGATGGTTGAACTTCGGCATTAATATTTTGACAGACAGACCAAGGCATTATGTTAGATGACGTACCTGAATCTACCATACAGTTATGTACATTCCTATTGAAAATTTCAAAAGTTAACAAAAATGGAGGGACATTTCTGCAAGTATTAACAGTGGAAGTTTGTTGCTTTTTACTCGCAGCCTTTGAAACTGGTTTATCTACATTTGTTACATTATTTACAGGAAGGTATATTTTATCATGAGGCTCAGATGTAGTTTTGGCAAAAGCCTTCTTAGGATTTTTGGGGCTGTTTTGAACACCTTTGTTGCTGTTCGGATTGCTATTTTTGTTGTTCTCTGCAATATTCTACAACATTTTTTGCAGAAGAAAAGGGAATTTTAATCATTCGTAAACATAAATGTTAGCCCTAATATTTTTTAGATCTTCAATTAAATCATAATCTAAACTTGGGTTTACTGAATTCTATTTAGTCTCAGTTGATTTAGACTGTTTTGGAGGCAAAGTTGTAGTAATTTCAGAAGAAGGCTTATTTGTTGTCTTGCTCCTAATATTATAAGGATGCACTGTTTCGAAATTAGCTTGAAAAATGCTATCCGAAAAATGTCCGAAAATATTCGAAGAGGATTCGTCTTCTTCTACTGTCTCTTGTTCATCTACTTCTTCAGGAATCTCGAGAGGAATCAAGTTATCGTGTGCTTCTAGGATCGTTTGAATAGTAAATTGCAGGCTTTCTAGATTTAAGCCTTCAGAAGTTGGGTTCGGTTGGTTTGTGGGAAAAGGTGTCCTGAAAGGGGGTTTGTAAGGCCCTTTGCTCGAAGAAGCTTCTTCGACTGATATTTTTAAATCTATAACTTGATTGGATAATTTCTGAATGACTTTATGTAATTTTTCTAAATCCGAACTCTCAAGTTGAGCTTTGTTTTGGGAAGGTCTAGGAAGGATTTCAATTTTCTTCTTGGAGGATGAACTAGTCTCAGTCTCGTTACTGGTAGTGTCTTTTAAACTGAGAATGTCTTTCTCGATCTGACTGGCCTCTTCGAAGGATTCTATCAACGTGGCTTTCTTGGATCTCTTTACCCAAATGGCTATGTTTTGATGTAATGCTTTCGTGTAGTATGTGACAATAAGATTCTCGGCAGGCATTGAATCCGTAGGGATCCGATTCTTTAGTGTCAAGAACCTTTGATTAAAGTCTTTGATCTTTTCTTTGGGGTTCATTTCTAAGCTAGAAAGCTCCATGACTAGAACTTCAGGAGACTTGTCGTCTCCGAACTTCTCAAGGAAACAAGATTCAAATTTCTCCCATGACACAATGGTGTGGGGCTGTTGGGAAAAGTACCAGGTAGAGGCATTGCCTTCGAAGGTGTAGGGAAACAATCTATAGACTACGTCTTCATGGTCAACACTATGAAGTCTAATGGCTAACATAAAAATTTTGATGTGATCTTCAGCGATCTGTTTGGAGTCTGGGTCAAATTTAGGGAGCCATTTCTCCGGGTGTTTGGGTAAAGGATGCTGAGGCCCAGGTATAGCCACTGCATCTTGGTCGAGCCAGGGTCTGGCGGGATTGTTTGCATTGGCCATAGGTGTGGGTGGTGTCGAAGGCTGGGATGAGGAACTGCATTCGTCAGAAGATTCTTCTCCAGAAGAAGAGGGAGATGAAAGGGGTGGTGATGGTGGAATACCAGATCCTCCTGATGCAGGAGTGAAGGTTGGATCTGTAGGGTTTAAGGTAAGGTCAGTACCTTCAAGTTGTTCTCTGATATCAGAGAAGTCTAATGGTTAATTCAAAGGTTGGTTTGGTTGTCTTATACGGGCTAAGTCACTGTGCGTTCTTATGAGAGATTGATGAACAATCTCTTGTATATCACCACCCGAAGGCTTTGGAGTTACTGGTTCAATCGTGATCCGTAGATTGTCGTTTGATGTGGTTGATGTTTGAGGGATAATGTTGTCATCTGAATGAATTCTAGTTACTATAGGTGAGCGGGTAGGTGGGGGAGGAGTCTTACGACCTCCTCGTGCCATTAATAGTTTTCAGGCCCTCCTTCTAGTTCCATTTGTTGACGGGCGAAATTGACCGCTCGTCAAATGGAGGAGTGAATCCGGTCTGGGGTTGTCCAATTAACCCAAGCCGTTTGGATTAATTCACTCCAACGGGTTTAGAGGCTCCATTGGCCGATCTAAGTCCTAAAGAAAGCGAAAAAATAACTAACAGAAAAACAAGGATCTAATAAATGACAATCATTAACAAATATACATACATCTAATATACATCTGTAGTTTAACTAATTAATACTTATAAAATAACTCTAGTTATCATATGCACAATATATACAAATAATTCTATTTCTAATATATATAATATGTACAAAATACAAATTTTAATCTAAATCCATGAAAATCGAATGTAAATTGATTTTTTAAACAACAGTAAAGCTATTATCTAATCTTTTTGATTTGTTTTCTTATAATGTTTATATAAAAGAAATTGAATATCAAACTGTATAATTAAACAAAAGAAATAACATATGGTAAAAAGTGTTTTAACTACAGGGAACTTCTATATTTATTATGCTAATGAAATAAAATAACAAGCTGAGTTGTTGTCGCATCCAATATCTGTTCGATGTGTAGCATCCAGTCACCTTATCTGAGGAGGTAAACCTGCGACAGATCCTGAAATTGCTGCAATGATGAAGTTTGAATCATAACAACAGAACATATAACATATGTAGTCACAGTAATCTTATAATCTTACAAGCAACCACAATAAGATGATTCTTCCTATGAGAACTTGCATATAAAAGTTTGATCGAAATTAGAGATGAACCTCTTAATTCAAATTGAACGAATGATTACTGTGTGTTAAATATGGAACATGAAACATGGATAATATATAAACTTTTATTCTATCAACTTGTAGTAAACCATGACAACGAAAGCAATCATAATCTATTTACAAATCGAAATAAACATGACTTGAATAAAACCACAATATGGAAAAGCTAAAGATGTGACGAGTATTATATTCCATTCAAGTCTGTAAATGAAAAATCCATAGTCTTTACCCAGACTGAGATGATGCCATGTTTACAAAATAGCATGCTTATATAGGTTCCAGGAACAAAAAATGTTTCCTATTAATAATATCAAATCTGTTCCAAAAATATGGGGGATGCAACCACCCTGATTTCACTGAAATAAAAATACCAACAACCTAATCTATTTACTAAAAACACAAAGTTGATATGGCTGGGAGATCTCAACAGTGCCTCATATCTCCTTGGAAATCATGGGTTCCTGAAAACAAATGAAAATGGGAATATTTTAGATATGTTTTCAATTGTCAAATCAAGCAATTCAAATTTTTCTAACTGGCTACAGAATCTTACGATTTTGTAGCTAGTTATAATAGGAACTACAATCATATTTTATTCAATAAACAAAACAAACTAATATTTATAAGAAAGATAATCTATTCAATCAAATCGTATATACTAACTTGAGAATGACAAAATCATGCTAAAATTTAAAAAGATCATACCTCAAATCATGGAATTAAAACATATCAAGCAATCTTGGAGTTTACGATTGTTGTTGCTGCCTCTACATTCTTGAAAATGACAGATCTGATAGTTTTTAGCCGTTTCTCCTTTGTTTGGGTTATGGATTGGAGTCTATTGTTCTCGTTTGTCAACAAATACACTTGGTCTATTAAATATTTAAGCCGAGACTATAACAAAGGCACATCCGTATAATACCTGTCGATCCTGGATCGACATTCATCACACTGTGGCTGTAGGGACTGTGCATTGGCACTGATAGCATTAAGGGTTGGAGAATCGTCCACGCGAAAGGTAGGTTTATCAAAGAGTTGAATGCCCGAGAATTCTGGGTTACCTTTTAGACATGGAGGCAGGTTGTTTACATAGTCATAGGGTGTGTCAGGATAGAGCCCGTATGACACGGGGTCTTTTTCAGCTAAAAACCTTTCGATTTCTGAGTCTGAATCTTTGCTCACATTAATCGTGTTGTTTGTGTCTGCACAGGGTTTGATTTTATTTTGAACACTTCATGAGATCAAACGACCAACCCTTTTATTCTTAAAATTAACATCGACACTGTCCTTGTGCTTCTTCCCTGTAGGTTTCATAACATTTTTAGTGCTATCCTTTGGATGCGAACCCGATTGATTGTCCTGTTGAATGACATCAGGGTAGGTCGAGGTTTCATTATTAGGGGAAATATCACAAGGTAGGAGTGGTGGAGAAGAGGCTGTAGTGTTCACAAGGGTTTCAACAATGACCGGTTTATCAACCTGTCCCAACTCACTGTTGCCAAAGCCATTTCGTGAAATAAATGCATCCCAACAATCGTTTTGTAATTGCAACTGATGAACAAGGATAATTTTAATTAAACCATGATGGAATAAACTCGAATCAGACCTCTACTTCTTAAACCGTTTTCCCATCTTGTACAGACTTCTAAGCAGGAAGTAGGGTATATTCAACGGGAAGCCAATGAAACTCATAAGCAAACACAGATGATACAGGAAAACTAATCCAAATCTTCCTTCACACATAATGAATTGTTTCACAATAGCAAGTAGATCATGCCACCTAGGTTTTAAGGATGAGACTGGCATACCTCGATCACAACTAGTAATTTTCCGTGAGGTGAACATCAAAGTCCAGGGGACCTCTTCAAATTTTGCATTCTTGAACCATTTTTTCCCGACAGCTGGTAAACCCGTGGCTTGGCTTAAAAGCTCTTCTGTTACTTCTAATTTCACGTCACCTATCTTTGCCCTGCAACCATATAAGGTCAAGGCAAATTCTTGGGCAACTCGAAGATTGAAACCCTTAAATTTTTCAATGAACAAATGCCAACCGTTCTTTTCTAAATCGTCCCTAGCATTATCATACGATAGCAAGGTTTGGATGCCATTCGGCTCGATCCTTATCATTGGATCCATGGTGAACAGAAGGGAATCAACACAGAACTCACAGGTAGGGTTTGATAAAAAACCACAGAGCCATAGCCCTGAGCCTCAACAAAACAATGCTATAACAGTTCAAACGATAGGCAGAGGCGTTAATCACCATGTGTGGGAATGAAATCGTGAAGCCTGAGACCATACATAAGAGTAATGGCATGATGTACTTCGTATACCACCTTGGCATTGGGTACGTATTAGGATCAGAGCACTTTGAAAACCATAGTACGCATATTCATAGATTAATCACAAAGGTAAGTGCATCGAATAACAATTGAATAATTCAGAGTTTCATGAATCAAAACTCCATCAATATCAATCGAATATTAATGAATGGAGGTATTTCACTTATGCAACCAAGGCATGTTTAGAACCAAGGGGTTATAAACAAGGATAACAATCATGTTCATAGAAAAAAATATGACAGTTCTATAATAAACCACATGAGCAGTCTTCCTTTAATTGCAAATCAAAACAAAATGTCAATTCCAGCCGCGAGTTTTCATGCTTACAGTCATGAAAACAAAAATCGAAAAGAAGATATGTAAAAAGTGACAAGTGACAAGTGTCGTTTAGTGAGAATGCTCATGACAAGTAATGAAAATTTTAGAGACCCTGCGTAGGCAGCTTACAAACAATAGAAATTATATTATTGCTGCCAATAGGTACTTACTTGTAAATGATAATTCCTTGCAAAATTCAGCTGCCAGTGTTTTCCAGTTGCTGGTCTGTCTTCTAGTTTCCTCATGTATGACCCAAGCTTTCGGGATTGGACTTAGAGAGTGGGGGAATACCTGAACGCAGAAGTGAGAGGGTATCCCCGCAACTTGCCACTATGTCATGCACTATTCAATATGTATCCTAGGATCTGATTCTCCAGTGAACAATTGTGCAACATGAAGATCCATTTGCATCTCTGATTCCAACTTATCCTTATTCTGGAACCTATACTTGATAGCTTGCTTCACCTTGTCCAAATTTTCGAATACAGATTTATGATTAGCCCACCATCTGGTAGGGGTGTTCTAAAAAGCCACATGCAGTACCGATATTCTTTGGTCTTCTCTTATATTTTCTTCCTTGTTGTGAAAAAAACTGTCTAGATCTGAGGTGCCATCGTATACTGGGTGTTTTCTGACTTCGGTCCCAACCCATATGGTCGCTCTGACAGTTGCACATCTTCTTGAGAATATTTCGTGCGAACCTTGTTGCCAACTGTCGAAATCCAGTTCTGAATCTTCATCTGCTAACTGTATGTTTCTCCAACTTACTGATCCATCAACAATAGGATTTATATAATCGTTTCTTGTCCCAGCTGTTACAGTGTACAAATGATCCAAGTATTCTCCCTCCATATTATTGTCTGTTGGTTCTATATACCTAGGTCCTACATATGGATCCAAAGGTTGAACTACCTTGATTCCCTCAACCTCAAAGGTCATGGTGTCTTTCTTCAATTCGATTGCTGCATAATTTTCATAGGCCCAATTGATGCCAAGTAGTGCAGGGTAGGGGTCCTTATCTCCCATGATCTCAATGAATTCAAAGTCAGCCACTGTCTTTACTCCCACAACATCTATTTCCACATTCTCCAGTCTTCTTATGGGGAATATACAATATTGGTTTGCCATTCTTATCTGAATTGGGGAATATGTCAGCCTAGGTTTTCCTAAGGCTTCCCAGGTCTTCTTAGGTAGAATGTTCACATCGGATCCTAGATCCAACATGACGTCCTTTATTTCAAATTCATCTAACTGGGCTACTAGTCTAAAATCTTTTCCGGTTCGTACTTTTCTTCACTGCATTCTCTGGGTACTCTTCTCAGGAATATTATCCCTTATTCTTGCCTCTAGGGGTTCTTCGTTCCCTAAAACTAGGTATAGCACATTGCACAACTTTTCTGTTAGTTGATCATTCCCCGGAATGTCAGAGAATAGTTGAAACCAAAGGTCAACTACATTTTGAGATTGCTCAGGTTGTCTTGGCATGACTATAGGGTTTCTGGGTGCAGGGGTGAAGCAGGGACTTGCTCCATCTTGGGATAAACAATAGGCTGTGAGGGTTTCTCTTGCATCTCAGGGCTAGGAACATTCTGAAATACTTCTATGGCATCTTTAAAGAATAACTTTTGTTTTAGAGGGTCATACCTGTCTTCTTTAGGTGTTGCTTTCTGGATTTGAGCATCAACTCCTGTCTTCGATCCTCCTCGAGTAACAATATTAAGGTTGGGAAATTGTCCCTTAGCAACCCTCTTGATTTCTGAACTGATAAGGTTAGTTCCTCTTTGTTGTACTTTATCCTCCCATTTTGCAATTAACTCTGGGTAGTCTTCAGTTGCGTGCCCGTTGGTTTTGTAGTGAGAGCACCATGGCCACCTTGGATGAGGACATTTTATAGCCATGTGACCTTGCTCATCACAGTTATAGAATCTTCTTGTCCCTCTTCCCCCAGTTATTCCTCCTCTAAATTCTCCTTCGGATCCACCTCCTCGACCTCTTCCTGGTCCCTGTGGGTTTTCATTGACCCTGAATGTTGTTCGTTCTAATCTATCTGCTAGTGCATCTAACACTCTACATTGATTGGTAGTATGCGTGGTATATGCATAGAACTCTCAATGTATTGTGTTTGGTACTTTCGAATATTTCTACATGATGGGGCACTGTCTTGGCCCATGCCCATGGATTCGATAGATTTCACTATACTCAGCTGTTGGTGTTGCTTGGCCTCCTGGGAAAGCATGATACGGGGCAGGGTTATGGAAAGGTAAGTTCGTCAATACTTGCGCAACTCCTCCCACAGGTCCTGGTGGGGTTATCATCAGATTTTGAGGGGGTCCCATTCCCCTTCCTCGCGGACATTCGTTTGCCAGATGACCTTCCGTATAACATCTAGTGCACCAAACCTGCGGTCGTCCTGATCTGGGTATCATCAGCTCTTGAATATTTTCTGTAAGTGTTGATATATGTCCTTGTAGTTAAGCCATATTCATATCTACTGGGGGTCTGGTCATTTTGAGGCTCCTAGGGTATCCCACCATGGCTTCAATATTCGTCGATTGTTCCAAGGCATCTGTTAATGTGGCTATCTGATGTTGCGTTAGCGGAATCTGAGTTAGAGGAAACAACCCCTGAATGTACCACTCCCTTTGATGTTCTTCGTGGATTGGATGTGCCAACCTCCCTATGGCATCTTTAAGCTTCTGGCTGTATTCCCAGTCTGATTCACCTTCCCGCTGTTGGATCTCGTGTAACTCAAACAAAGACTGTTGTTCTGAATGAGGTAACTTGAACTCTTCTATGAACCTTGTCTGTACCTGGCCAAGTGAGAACGCTTGACCTTGCATTCCTGGCACCCCTGGCTCGATACTCTTCATGTACCACTTGAGAGCACACCCTCTCAAGGTAGACTAGAAATTGACCAACTTATTTGCATCCGGAGTCCCTCTAGATCTCCATATTGCTTCACACAATAACCAGTGCTTCTCAACGTCTTCATCTCCCTTACCCCAAAATTCTAGGTATCAGGCAATCGAACCTCCCACATTGCCAGCCATTGCTGATCTTGTTGTTCCTATCAATATGAATCCTAACGGTCCTGCGTGCGATCTAACAAGGGATCCCACTATCCTCCCTGTACTCACCCTTCTTAGCTGTGACTGACTAATTAATTGCACTAGAACAGAACTAGCATGAGAAGGTAGTATCGAACTTACTTCTTGTAATGAAGACACTTGGGGTATGGGTGATTCGAGGCTGGCGTCACTAGCTTTGGGGCGGTTTTCTTTGATTTGGGGGGTCTCATTTACTTCCACTAGAATGATCTCTTCGGCTGGATTCCCAAGCTCTCCTGTTATCGGGGCTGAATCTTCTCTTTCTTCTCCAAGATTCATTCCGGCTTCTTCCTCTCTCATGCTTGCACCTTCTCCTTCTTGTCCCACCTCCTGGGGGAACTTCTCTCTCGTTTAATCTTTGACTAGCCAGTCGTTCCTGTCTTCTCATCTTCTGCAATTCTTCCCTCTGTCTTTCCTCTACTTCTCTTGATCCATCTTCTTTCATCAACTTCTCGGACTGTCTTGCTACTTTCTTGATATTGTTGTGCCACCACTTCTCAACTATGGCAACTCTCTTCAAGGCTCGCTCATCTCTTGATTCCATTTATTGTTATTTCCCCCCCATTTTTCAAAGAACCCTTCCCCTCTCTCATGCCATGAATCTCACCCCGCCTCACCCTACCCCAAGCGAGGGTGTTTACACTGCCATCTCAGTCGGGGACATATTCAACATCCCCTCTTCCATCAAGAAAACCTTAATCCGCAGGGGGATTTCTCTTAACAACCTTCCCCTTGCGTCTTTCTTGAAAATTGCCTCTACTCGTGAGAAAGATTGGTGATTCTCAGCTGCAAATTCGATGATATATCTCTCTAATGTGGTGTTGACCCAGAAATCAACTACTCACGTGACTAGACAATCCAGCCCCTGAAGTGCTGCTAGCTTCTTGGTATCCCATGCGCAGATCCTCTTGACTCATCCTTGGAACTCTAGAGCTTCTTGGAGCCTCCTTATCCAGTGGAAAATTTTTTCCGGGAATTTAACCCAGAAAATCTCATACTGGTCTCTCAATCTTTCTGAGTAAAAGATTGCTTCGCGAGTGTTTTCCACCAATTTTCCCTTCAATTCCGCTTCTTCCCATACGAAGGCGTCACAGTTTATTTCCCACCATCGATCAATACCATATCTATGGATCAGTGGAAGCATTCTCCCTATAGGTTCTCTTTTAACACGGGTCCCGACAACAAAACCATTTTGTTGGCGCAAGTTTGATCAGACCAGGGTCCTTCTCAGGTTACCAACAAAAGGTATTGTGTAGTCTAGAGCAGTGGAATTTTCATCTCCTCCGAAGAGAAGAAGTCTCACCCGAAGCGCTGCTGAGACAGATAGATAGGGAAGGGTAGGGAAAAGACTTAAGAGGATCCATAGGGCCTTCATGACTCATTCTTGATCTTGCGTAAGAGACATGAACAAATCTAAACCATACATGTGCAAGAATCGAACCTACTTACGTTGCGAACAAGCATTTAAACATAGAACCATTAGATAAAACTTACACACCATAAGGAAACATTGTAATGCATAAGAAAACACACAGAGATACATCATATTTGAAAATTTAGGTCCTTCTTCATATTATCTTTGGAATCTTTCTGTAATTACAGACTCGGAATTAAACCATAGTGCAGTGCACAAAATCTTGACTCTGAACTCATGTCGTAGAGCTCCAACTCTCGAACTGATAGATCAAATTCATTACAGACTCACGACTTAACTGACCAAAAACAACAATGGCAACTACACCAACTAATCAACCCCTCTCCTTTTACAATTATGTTCGTCATTATCTCTAAGCTGGGTTGTGTCTTCCCTCTCGGCTTGCACGCTTTCTTGTTCTGTTGCAGCCATTTGTTGCTTAGCTAGTGTTGTGCTGACTTTCTCAACTGCTTTCTGTTACTCTTTCTCGTTCTGATGTCCAGCCTCTGTTGAAGCTTGTGCAACTCATGCTCAGTCAAAACTTGTACAATTCCTTATCCAAAAATGAAGGGCCCAACACAACCTTATTTTGCCACAAACCCTTCTACTGATGTGATTAATCTCTAGGATGAAAAAACTACTATTGTTCTAGGGCCTATCATAGAGGAAAGGGATGACTCCACTCCTCCTTTTTATGTCTCATTAAATGTTCATGACAAAATCCTTCATAATTTCCTCTTAGATTATGGAGCCTCTCATAATCTTATGCCAAAGGTTGTCATGGAAGAATCGGGGCTAGAAATCACTAAAGAATACCATGATCTCTTTTCTTTTTATTCCAAAAAAGTCAAATGCTTGGGGGTTATCAAAGACCTTGTTGTTTCATTATCTCAAATCCCAACCAAAATTTTAGTCATGGATATAGTTGTGGCTGATATCCCTCCTAGGTTTGGTATGCTTTTGTCCAGATCTTGGTGTAAGAAGCTTGTGGTATCTCTTCAAATGGATCTTTCTTATGCCACTATACCTGTTTTTGGAGGAGAATTTAGGAGACTTTATCGTGAAGCTCAGTTGGCATATGTTATCAGTGACAATGATCATTCTATAAATCATCTCATTTATGCAGTTGATTTGGAATTGCGATCTTCTATATTTCATATTGATAATGTTGTTCAACAGTATTTTCCTTTGACAAAATAAGCGGTGGTCCCATAGTCTTCTGAAAATCAAAATTTGCTATGGAAATTGTATTTTGATGGAGCCTCATCCAGAGAAGGTGTGGGGTAGCTATAGTGTTGATTTATCCTCCAAATGAAATCATTACATTATCTTACAAGCTAGAATTCGAGACTACAAATAACATTTCATAGTATGAAGCACTACAGTTAGGTCTCGGGGCAGCCAAAGAACTGAAAATTCAGCATTTAAAGGTTCATGGAGATTCAAAACTCATTGTACAGCAGGTCAGAAATGTCTATCAGACGAAGAATATTCGGTTGAAATATTACATAAATGAGGTATGGGACGTTGTTGAAGCCTTTTTTCTATCTTTTAATATTGTACATATCCTTAGAAATAAGAAAGAGCAGGTTGACTCACTGGTTGTGGCAGCAAGCACCTTCAAACCTCCTTTACCCCCAAAACTAAAATATGAAATAGAGGCCAGATACATGCCTTCTATTCCAGACAATCATCACTATTATCACATATTTATTGGGAAAAATGAATGCTAGAAGCAGGAAGAGATTGACACCATTCATGAGCATGTTCTTCTAAAGAAAATATGAACATTTTGATTAAGACATCCTCGTGAACAAAATCATGTTCAAGCATGCATTTATGAAAATTTAATAAGTGCTCACCAGGATGATCATACTTGCTTCCTCTAAATTTGGGAAGATAGTCATCCCATTCAACTATAGTAGGCATCAGATGTGAAAACCAACTATGTTTGAGAAATCATAAAATGCATACCTTCGAGCCGAGATAGCTTCCATGACCATTCTGGATCTTCAACCAGTGGAGTTGCCTATGAATATCTGAACAATGGAGTTTCCATGGTGAAAGATAAGCAGTCTAAAGTGTCCAACTTCAGTTCACCATCCAAAGCTAGATCTCCTCATTTTCATTCTCCTAGGGAATATATCTTCACTTCCATCCCCGACAACAATGCCAAAAGATGTTAGCACTAGAAGTTGTTCGTAGACTTTCTTAAGACCAAGCCTAACACATCTTAGAATCAAATTGATTCGATTGGAATGTAGTGGATCAAGAAGAAGAAAACGAGAAAGAGAAAAGACAATAAGCTATTGTAGATTAATGATGGAACGTTGGGCTCTGGAGTCAAGCAAACACCCTGCTCATTAAATGAAATCAATCTGCATATCAGATAAAGGGTTTATATAATAGTGGATAGAAGAAGGGAAAATATAACAAAAATCAAAACATTCACAAGGCAAATATCTTCTCTGCATAAATGAATTCAAGGTACTTGAATGTAAACAATTACCAATAGGCAAGACACATCAGATCCTCAGAGGCTTAAGAATCCATTAATCAAAGGCAACCACAGTCTTCAAGGTATACGGTTTATTCAAGTAAGAAGACAAATTAGAATGAAAACAAAGATCACAATCTGATAACACACATATTATGAACCTTCAATAACAAAAATGATTACAGCCCAAAATGCCCCTCAAGCTTACAATGATAACAGCTAAAAAAAAATGTCTCCTACAACTTTCTCACAGTTCTTCTTGGATCCTCCAAACTCTCTCGGAGACCTCTTGGGTCTTAGAGATCATTCTCTCCTCCTTTTCCATTACAAAATGCGTGATTTAAATAACAAAAATAATAACAAAATTTCCTAGTTTACTGGAAAGAAAATCCATTCAAATTCTAAGACATAAACTAAAACTAATGTATTTGTAAAGGCTGTCGAATAGCTGAGTTTGCTGATGTCAAATTTCCTTTTGAATCTGGAAATGATCTTCATTTGATGAATCCCCTGCCACCTATACCTTGAAAATCTGGATATTACTCAAACATTGCTCCTCAGATCACTAAGAATCTGGAATTGATGAGAAATGAGGATGAACTGACTGCCAAGTTCTCTGTTTCCATAACTTTGGAAAATTTTGATGTTTGTTGTAGATTTCTTGATGCCACCTGTTAGCCATGTCTTCGAGATACTAGATATGATTTTTGACCAACTTCCTTCAATCTCGAGCCATTTAGTTATTAAAATATTTGATAGAAGATCAATCTTGAATTGATTAGATGATCCTGTGCCATTTGTTTCTAACTATCCCATTTTCTGCCTTAGATTCTGGAGTGCTTTGCTTTATCTTGACAACTTATTTTATCTTTCAGCTGTTGAAAATATAGATCTGCAAACTAATCTCGGTATTGAAGAGGATTTCTTATGGAGTGTTGCCTATGTTTTTTCTTTTATTTTATTTGGAACTTATTTACTGATTAAGACAAATGGATGTGTCACCACAACCAGAAACCTGTGCATCTCAATACTGAAAGTGAACATATAACTTCCCAGAATATGAAAGCACAACAAGAAGATCTTTCCCATAGGCCGGTGGATGAGCTGCATGGCATCATAGAGGAATTTTTGTGATATTTAAACAAATCTATAACTCTTCATGTATATTAAAT
The DNA here is from genome assembly GCA_010110895.2 of Picea sitchensis. Taxonomy (NCBI): domain Eukaryota; kingdom Viridiplantae; phylum Streptophyta; class Pinopsida; order Pinales; family Pinaceae; genus Picea; species Picea sitchensis. The sequence goes on from SNQJ01S0044945.1 coordinate 145,121, forward strand.
ATCAGACATCTGCATCGTTTCTAATTCTTAAGGCTTTTGCATAGTTTTCTTCTCTGCACAGTATTGTGCCCTCTCCTGCACTCCGATTTACAGAGGCCTAATTTGCACCTGTTAGTGCCATTCCCGAAGACTGATCAGGGTTTTCTACTGATGCCACACCCGCATATTGTGAGGAAGCAGTTGTTGTAGCTACCAATCATGGGCTGCTATACTGAACAATATGTGCACCCTGCATATACCTTGGCGAGGCAGGATATCCAGATGCTCCTTGTTTTACTTGTGCATGAGGATAAATTATCGTTGCTGGACCAATATATAGTTGGGGAAACTGAGGCGCAACATATGGATTATAAAATCCCAGTGCAAAATTGAAATCTGAAGGGTATGCTGGAAACCCAAATGAAGAATATGGATAGCCTTGTTGATAAGGATAGGTTCCAGGTTGTGAAAATGCCAAGCTACTATTATAAGCAGGTACTCCAGCTTGAAATCCTCCTTGAAAGTGAGCATTTGGTCTGAAACGGTTTCCTTATGACACTGAACCATAAATACAACCAATCCATCGTCCCCAATATTGTTCTGAAGTGAGCATTTCATTTCAACTTGAGATGGCCCAACTCTTATCTCCATCTGGGTTCTACGGTTATCATACCAACGATCTCAATAGTTGGATTTGGGCTCAATATCATGTAGCTTGGCGTATGTGCGTGGTGCATGAGATGTGGCCTTCGATACTTGTAGTTGTTGCATTAGGTGCTCGATAGACCTATAATGGGACTTTGACTGAGGCTTGATTTTGATTTCAAATAGGGTTCACTGGTTGCTGAAGAGGCAGCCGCTGCTGGCATTGGTGCAATCATATCAACAGTCGGACGAAATTTTGCACAGATTCAGAAAAGAAGTAATTTATGACTCTTTGTAAACGGGTGAGCCCACATCAATAGCCACAAAATCCTGTTGAATTAAAATATAGTAAAATCGAAGAGCCCATTTTATTGCGCGTCCATCTGTGCTTTCCCCCACATGACTGTAGATTCATGTTGTGTGATAAGGTTTGGACAGGTTCTTCACGTGCATGGACTCTTCAACGTGTAGTGCAATACCATACTACTCCTTGTGGGCTTCTCCTCGTGGAATTCGATGATGCTAGTGCCCGGTGACTTGTAACTTGAGCTCTGTGTTGTCGATGCTAGCTTTGGCACTTGGATGCCTAACACGATTGGTGGATTGATTATCTCTTGGTGTTCTGTGTGTTATTTCGTATTTTTCCAATGGAAATTATCCCATATTTATCGGGAGGAAATATTTACTGGTGTTTATATACATCATTACATGCATTTCTTACCGACCCGTTGAAGAAATAACAGACTCCCTTTGGTGGCTTGGCTTTTATATGTGTGGTTTGATCCTAGGTTATGATAGCTCGCGGACTGAGAGAAAAATTGGCTTAAAAGAAGCCAAAAATTCGAAACTTTTTTAATATTTTGCCAAAATACATCCAAGCTCTCTACCTAATAGAAAATAAGCTTGTACCCAATTTTTTGTAAGATCAAGAATGTGAATCTCGAGCATTTACTGCCAAATTTTGATGAAGGCACTACAAGAAGTCCCTGTAGCGAAACTTTTTTTTTTGAAAAATCCCAAGATAGAAAGAGTGTTAACACGGGTTCCACGGGGGATGGAGTCTTTCCTGTGAGGCTTTCAAGAACCTGCAAATCTAGTGTGCCTTATCCATGGGCTATGAAGTCATCAACTTCCTTCCAAATCTCTGAAACTTATTCAAATTCTAAGATACTAGTTACTGAAATGACAACTTCTCGAGCATTTACTGCCAAATTTTGATGAAGGCACTACTAGAAGTTCCTGTAGCGAAACTTTTTTTTTTGAAAAATCCCAAGATAGAAAGAGTTTTAACACGGGTTCCACGGGGGATGGAGTCTTTCCTGTGAGGCTTTCAAGAACCTGCAAATCCAGTGTGCCTTATCCATGGGCTATGAAGTCATCAACTTCCTTCCAAATCTCTGCAACTTATTCAAATTCTAAGATACTAGTTACTGAAATGACAACATACTGCTGCAAACCAACTACTCGAGAAACGAGCTTATTCATCTAACTAATCCTACTTATAACCAGTAGAAACAAGATAATAATGTGTAATCGTGCTTCCAATGAAGCCATGATAGCATCAAACTGACTATAACAACTTCTTGCATGTAGATGGAAGTAAAATAAGAATATAGTATTTGCAACAAAAAATTGATTTGCAAGACATACTTAAACCACAATCCACTTTGATTCCAAAAGCCACAAGGCTGAAATTTTCTGAAAAACAAAACTCCATGTAAATGGCCTCGGGGTCCTTCCAATTATGTTGCATTGCCAGCTGATACAGAAGGCCATATTGTTCCTCTGTTTCACTTATCAAACGACACTTCATTTGTTTTGCTGGAAAAAGAGCACGGACATCATTCGAGTGTTGGAAATCAAAAGCATCAAGGTCGTCTTGAATCTGCTCATAAGTTTCTTCAAGAGAAACAACAACAATGTCATCATGAGAATCAACAAACTGATCCATGTATTCCTCACTGCCATCAGATGCATAACTGTCATATACCGGCTCCAACTATTCATGGATAATGGACTGGATGCTTCATGAATATACTGATCAGATTCTTCCACATCAAAAACATTTGGATCTAGAATTTCGAGATCATCATCATATTCATAAAAAATGGGAGTAGCATGATAAAAATTTAATGACAAAGATGAAGATTTCTGAAAATTATCATCACTAATATGATCTTGAAACCAACTTGGAATAGTTTTTGTATCATAATCATCACTATAAGAAACATTTGGATTAATGCCAAATGCATCTAAAACATTATTGTCATCAACCTCAATATCCTCCTATTGAAAATCATCCTGCTGTAAAATAGATTTAGAAGAAGATATATCTGATAATGAATCTTCTTCCTCTTCCTCAATATAACCATCCCTTTCATCTGCACTGCTAGAAGCACCAACTGCTAAATTATGAATATATAATGCATATCCTTCACAACAATGCTCAAAACATTTCTCAGTTGAGAAAATTCTCTTCCAATATGAATAAAAAGCATCATGAAATTCCTTCAAAGAATGAATGCTAGCAGTCGGAAGATATTGACACCATTCACGAGCATGTTCTTCTAAAGAAAATATGAACATTTTGATTAAGACATCCTCGTAAACAAAATCATGTTCGAGCATGCATTTATGAAAATTTAATAAGTTCTCACCAGGATGATCATACTTGCTTCCTCTGAATCTGGGAAGATAGTCATCCCATTCAGCTATAGTAGGCACCGGATGTGGAAAACCAACTATGTTTGAGAAATCACAAAATGCATACCTCCGAGCCGAGATAGCTTCCATGACCATTCTGGATCCTCAACCAGTGGAGTCGCCTATGAATCTCTGAATAGTGGAATCATGTAATATACCAGATATAAAATGTATGCAGAACAGAAATAAAATGCTAGTAATGGCAGAATAACAACAATATAACTAGGACATTCACCACAATAACACGGAAATGATATAAGAATAACAACCGAAATAGCACTTTGAATTTGAAAGCAATGTTCACGGGCCTCTTCGAGGGGGCAACCTTCAGTTGAGCAGAGCTCTATTACAATAATATCCCAGCTAGGGTTCTCATACCCTCGACTCCTATTTATACTAAAAAGAAGCATCTAGAGGAAGATTCTTCTAGAAGAAGAAGCTTCTATTAGGTCTTATTACATCCACCTTATTCTATTTTATTGAAAATATTGACCTTTATTACATCCGAATATATTGTTCTACCTATGTGCGGGTTAGGACCCTAACATGTCTGCCCCCTTAAAAACAACCTTGTCCTCAAGGCTTGAGATGAGGAAATTGCTGCATAATGGTAGTTGGTTCCCAAGTGGTGTCTGTTGGAGTTGTATCTTTCCACTAAACTAGCACTTCCTTGATGGTTCTCTGACATAGGCGATGCTCACGCTAGTCCAAAACTGCTTCTGGTTATAGCCAAATGGATCCTTCTTCATCTAACTCTGGAAGGTTGGTTTGAATTTGGCACTTAGCTCCAATCACCTTCTTTAAGCATGAAACATGAAAAACAGGATGTAGCTTTGAATGACTCAGAAAAGCTAGCTGATAGGCAACTTGTCCCACACGCTTGAGCATGGTATAAAGACCATAAAATTTGGGCGCTAGCTTCTGGCAATGCTCGGCCTTGAGGAAAGTTTGCTTGTAAGGTTGCAGTCGAAGAAACACCTGATCCCCTTCTGCAAATTGACGTTCACAATGACCTTGATCTGCTTGTTTCTTCATGCGATTATGTGCCATGACCAAATTCTCTTTGAGGGTACGGAGAATAGCCTCTCGAGCTGTAAGTGTTAGGTCAACCACCTGGACCTTCGAGGCACCTGGTAAATATGAGAGAAATGAAGGTGGCTTCTGTCCATATACCGCTTCAAAAGGAGTCATGCGTGTAGCTGTATGATATGAAGTGTTGTACCACCATTTAGCTAGGGGTAACCATTGAGCCCACTGATTTTTCTTTTCCGAGGCAAAACACCTCAAATATGTTTCCAAACACTAGTTGACAACTTCCGTTTGGCCATCAGTCTGGGGATGATAAGCTGTGCTGAGATGCAATTCGGTGCCTTGTATCTTGAACAGTTCTTGCCAAAAATTGCTTGTGAAAGTTGGGTCGCGATCAGAAACAATAGAGTGCGGCATGCCATGAAGCTTGAAGACTTGATACATGAAGATTTGAGCCACTGTGGATGCTGTAAATGGGTGTTGAAGGGCACAGAAATGAGCATACTTGGAAAGGCGATCAACAACCACCATGATGACGGATTTATTTCCTGATTT
>SNQJ01S0044945.1:150041-172907 GCA_010110895.2 Picea sitchensis
ATACTTGAGGCTTTGATGGTCTGTCTTAATTTGGAACCGTTGCCCCAATAGATAAGAATGCCACAGATCCACGACATGCAGAATAGCCAACATTTCCTTTTCATAGATGGATTTGCCTAGATTTCTTTCAGATAGTTGCTTGTTGGTAAAGGCCAAAGGTCGACCCTCTTGCATAAGGACCGCACCAATTCCTTTCCCTGAGGCATCACATTCCAACACAAAGGTCTTTGTGAAATCGGGAAGGGCGAGGACTGGAGTGGTGCACATGGCCATCTTCAAGGTTTGAAAAGCTTGAGAAGCGGCTGGAGTCCAAGTGAAAGTGTTCTTTTTGAGGAGAGCAGTGAGAGGTGTTGCAATCTTCCCATAATTCTTAACAAACTTGAGATAATACCCTGTTAAGCCTAGAAATCCACGCAAGCTCTTAAGAGTCTTTGGGTGAGGCCAATCTTGCATAGATTCAATCTTTTTAGGATCCACCTTGACACCATCTTTTCCAACCAGATGACCCAAGTATTCTACTTCTGAGGCGCCAAAAGCACATTTAGACTGTTTCAGGAAAAGTTGGTGTTGAGAGAGTAGATGGAGAACTCGATCCACATGAGCAAGATGGTATGTTCAGGTTTTTCTATAGATGAGGATATCATCAAAGAAAACTAAGACAAAATGGCGGAGAAAAGGACGAAAGACATGATTCATGAGGCTTTGGAAGGTGGAGGGGTCATTACACAAGCCAAAGGGCATGACCAAAAACTCATAGTGGCCCTCATGAGTTCTAAAGGTAGTCTTGGGAATATCTGCCTCTTTCATACGTATCTGGTGGTAGCCCGAACGAAGATCTAGTTTAGTGAAGAATTGGGCGCCACTCTATTCATCTAGGAGGTCATCAATGACAGGAATGGGGAATTTGTCTTTGATGGTAAGTTTGTTGAGGGAACGTAAGTCAGGACACATTTGCCAAGAACCTTCTTTCTTTAGGACCATGACCACCGGAGACAAGTAGGGGCTCATACTAGGGTGGATAACGCCTGCATTAAGGAGTTCCTAGACCATTTTCTCAATTTCAATTTTTTGGGAAAAGGGGTGATGATACAGACGAATATTGGGAGGAATTATTTCGGGTACAAGGGGAATGGAATGATCATGAACACCATGGGAAGGAGGGAGGCCTTGGGGAGTGAAAAAGACCGATTGATGTTTAGAAAGGATGGCTTGGAGGTCTTGTGGTACCAAGGGTGGCTTTGTTGCTTGTATGGCATGGAGTTGGACGATAACACCAGAATGACCCTTTTTGAGCAGCTTTTCCATGTGATGGGAACTAATGATCTCAGGTGAACCGACGGTGATGCCTTGGAAGTTATATTGGTGGCCCTCCTAGTCAAATTGCATGGTTAAGCCTTTAAAATCCATGAGAATGGGACCCAAAGTCCTTAGCCAGTCTGCACCCAACACAATGTCACACCCTCCCATGTCGATAGCAAACATATGGGATTTCAGGTGGTAGTCACCAATTTGGAGACGCACATTTTCACAATGGCCTCCACATTTCATGGAACCACCATTAGCAATCATTATTTGGAAATTATTGATGGCATGGATGTAGCAATGAGTTTCTTGGGCAATGCGGCGATGAATAAAATTATGGGTGCTGCCACTATCAACCAGAATGATGACCTTTCGATGCTTGATGTAACTGATTAGCTTGAGGGTTTGGGGAGCAGAGAAGCTAGTGAGAGCATTGAGCAAAATGACCGGTTCTACTTTAGGAGGGTCTGAGGGAGGGGTTATGTCAGTGGATTTAGGTGACTCAGACATAGAGGGAGTTTCTTCATATTCTTCCAAAATATCCTTGGAGATGGCCATAAAAATCTTTTTTTCTTTACACTTGTGGCCCGAGAAATATTTTTCATCACAGTTATAACAAAGGCCTTTGAGTTGGCGTTCAGCCATTTCAGCCCTGGTCAATTTTTAGATCTTTAGTGGAGCAGAGGGAGTAGTGGGATTTACTATTTTAGGGCGAGGGATAAAGGAGGGTTTGTGGTTTTGAGAAGATACAACCTGTTGTTCTTCTTTAGCTCTTTTGGTAGCCTCCACCCAACTCTCAGGTCGAGCCATGAGGACATGGGCCCAAATTTCATCCTTGAGGCCGCTGATAAAACACTCTCGGCAAAAGGCATCAGACATGCCCTCTGTTTTAAAAGCCAGGCGCTCAAAGGAAGCTATAAAGTCCTCCATTTTTCCTAATTGTTTCAGCTTTGTCAAATGGCCCAAATGGTTGGTGTTAGTGTCAAAGCGTTCATAAAGCTCTGCCACAAATTGTGTCCAAGCAATATACCCTTGACGAGATTTTTTTCTCCATTGCCACCATTTCCAACGTTCTTGATCTAGATTGAGAACACCATACCAAAGTTTGGCCAAGTCATCTATAATGTTGTATAAAGAGAAGTAATGTTCCATTTGGGCTACCCAACCAGTGGGGTCCGAGCCATCAAATTTGGTCACATCCACCCACGGAAGGTGTAGGTCACGTTGAAAGTGATGGGTCTGCACAGTGTGGGAATGAGAGGAATGGTCACCTTTAGTATGTGGGGGTGAGGCAGAGGAAGGGTTATCTGTAGGGATATGAAGTTTGGTGCAGAGTGCTAAAAAGACTAATTCAAGCTAGGTGGTGAGGTCTTGTTTGATTTTTCCCATTGAGGACTGCATGGTTGTATTGATGGCGACAACATTGGCACTGAGTTGTTTCACTTCGTGTTGGGTCTCAATGAGACTAGATTGCAAGTTGTTGAAGCGAGCTTCCAAGTCTTGGCTACGAGTATGGGCCATGAGGATGGGGGAACTGAAAAGGGGCGGGCGGGGTAAAAACATTTTGCTGAAAAAATGATATGGATGAATGTGATAAGGGTGAAGAGATGAATCCAATGGAATAGGTCTCAAATAATGGTGAAAAAATTTCTAGACTTTTTTTTTTTACGGAGTTATACTCCGGTCTGATGAATACTGCAGAGAGGAAATGCCCAAATGCTTAACCAGAAAGAAATGTGTATTTACTTGGCAACCCGAACACGGTTGCGTGGCAATAAATCTTGTCTGTTTTAATTTGTTTATGTTTATGTCCCCCAGGGTTAGGTATTCAAGGGTTCTACAGACAAGGGTTTTCCCTGTGCTATAGCTCTTTGATATACGTGCGGGGTCCAACAGTAGTACTCGACCCTATATCTCAGGGCACTAATTAAGGAGGATAGACCGTACCCTTAGCCGTACTACCCGACTACCCAGGTACTAGAGAGTATCTTCCTGAATGTTGTTCTAGGTGACACTATAGCAGTCAGGCAGCCGATCAGTTTATCTTAAGAGGGCTTCAGATAATCTAGGCTAATCCGTACACAGGTGTTTTCTGATGCGCTACCACTCGAAGGGGTACCAACATGGGTTACAAGGGTGGCCAACAGATGTGCACTTAAGTACTACTTGTATTTCCTGCGTGTATGAATCCCTCAACCGTGGTTTTATGCGCATAACGACATATATCTGTGGCTTAAAGACGCCAGAATACGTCTCTACCCTGAAAAAATTTAACCCACACTTTCTGCCAAGGAAAGTGCTCTGATACCACTTGTAATATACCAGATATAAAATGTATGTAGAACAGAAATAAAATGCTAGTAATGGCAGAATAACAACAATATAACTAGGATATGCACCACAATAACATGAAAATGATATAAGAATAACAACATAAATAACACTTTGAATTTGAAAGCAATGTTCACGGGCCTTTTCGAGGGGGCAACCTCCAGTTGAGCAGAGCTCTATTACAATAATATCCCAGCTAGGGTTCTCATACCCTCGACTCCTATTTATACTAAAAATAAGTATCTAGAGGAAGATCCTTCTAGAAGCAAAATCTTCTATTAGGTCTTCTTACATCCACCTTATTCTAATTTATTGAAAGGCCTTATTAATATTGACCTTTATTACATCCAAATATATTGTTCTACCTATGTGCTGGTTAGGACCCTAACAACTCATCACGGTGAAAGATAAGCAGTCTAAAGTGTCCAGCTTCAGTTCACCATCCAAATCTAGATCTCCTTGTTGTTGTTATCCCAGGGAAGATATCTTCACTTTCTTCCTCGACAATGACGCCAAAATATGTTAGCGCTAGAAGTTGTTCCTAGAATACCTTAAGAACAAGCCTAACACATCTTAGAATCAAATTGATTCGATTGGAATGTAGTGGATCAAGAAGAAGAAAATGAGAAAGAGAAAACACAATAAGCTATTGTAGATCAATGATGGACCGTTGGGCTCTAGAGTCAAGTAAACACCCTGCTCATTAAATGCAATCAATATGCATATAAGATAAAGAGTTTATATAATAATGGATAGAAGAAGGGAAAATATAACAAAAAGAAGAACATTCACAAGGCAGAGATCCTCTCTGCATAAATGAATTCAAGGTACTTGAATGTAAACAATGACTAATAGGAAAGACACATCAGATCCTCAGATGCTTAAGAATCCATTAATCAAAGGCAACCATAGTCCTCAAGGTATACGATTTATTCAAGTAAGAAGAAAAAATAGAATTAAAACAAAGAACACAATCTGGTAACACACATATTATGAACCTTCAATAACAAAAATGCTTACAACCCAAAATGCCCCCCAGGCTTATAATGATAACAACTAAAAAATGTCTCTTACAACTTTCTCAGAGTTCTTCTTGGATCTTCCAAACTCTCTCTCAGAACTCTCGGGTCTTAGAGATCATTCCCTCCTCCTTTTCCATTACAAAATGCTTGATTTAAATAACAAAATGTCCTAGTTTACTGGAAAGAAAATCCATTCAAATTCTAAGACATAAACTAAAACTAATGTATTTGTAAAGGATGCCGAATAACTGAGTTTGCTGATGTCAAATCTCCTTTTGAATATGGATATGATCTTCATTTGATGAATCCCCTGCCACCTATACCTTGAAAACTTGGATATTGCTCAAACATTGCTCGGATCACTAAGAATTTGGAATTGATGAGAAATAAGGTTGAACTGACTGCCAAGTGCTCTGTTTCCATAACTTTGGCAAAATTTGATGCTTGTTGTAGATTTCTTGATGTCATCTATTAGCCATGTCTTCTAGATACTAGAGATGATTTTTGACCAACTTCCTTCAATATCGAGCCATTTAGTTATTAAAATATTTGATAGAAGATCAAATCTAGAATTGATTAGATGATCCTGTGCCAGTTTTTTGATCTAACTATCCCATTTTCTGCTTTAGATTTTGGAGTGCTTTGCTTTATCTTGACAACTTATTTTATCTTTCAGTTGTTGAAAATATAGATCTGCAAACTAATCTTGGTCTTAAAGAATATTGCTTATGGAGTGTTGCCTATGGTTTTTATTTTTTTATTTATTTTTATTTGGAACTTATTTCCTAATTAAGACAAATGTATGTGTCACCACAACCAGAAACCTGTGCATCTCAATACTGAAAGTGAGAACAGATAACTTCCCAGAATATGAAAACATAACAAAAATATCTTTCCCATATGCATGTGGCTGAGCTGCATGGAATCATAAGGGAATTTTTGTGATATTTAAGCAAATCTATAACTCTTCATGTATATTAAGCATCAGACATCTGCATCGTTTCTAATTCTTAAGGATTTTGCATAGTTTTCTTCTTTGCACAATATTGTGCCCTCTCCTGCACTCTGATTTACAGAGACCAAATTTTCACCTGTTAGTGCCATTCCCGAAGATTGATAAGGGTTTTCTACTGATGCCACACCCGCATATTGTGAGGAATCAATTGTTGTAGCTACCAATCCTGGGCTACTACAATGAACAATATGTGCACCCTGCATATACCTTGGCGAGGCAGGATAGCCATATGCTCCTTGTTTTACTTGTGCATGAGGATTGTTGGCCCATGATAGTTAAAATTTTTAGATCTGGAATCTTTGTGCTCTGTAAAAGTAAGAAAAGTGAAACTTTTCGTTTCTAGAGTATGGATATAGGTATGATTGATAGATTCTATCCTAACTTAAAAACTAGGGAACTAATAGATGAAATAAGGTTTGATATGAATAGATCTGATAAGAATCATGAAAGATATGTTATACCTATGCATAGAAAGAATGTTTGGACTAACAAATGGGTGCAGGATCCTAGAAAGAATTTGTTGCAGGTTAGCTCATACGATCCTAGCGCGCAGTATAGGAGAGGTTGGGGAGCATTTAAAAGAAAGAGAGGATTGAACCTCTGTTATAGTTACAGAAGACCAGGACATCTTTCTAAGGAATGCCCTAGAATAATACCTAGTTGTCTTTGTTGTAAGGCTCTAGACCATGAAGTGTTGGATTGCCCCAGAATGATTGTTAAGATTGAAAGTATGAACATAAGATAAGGAAACCCTAAGCCATATCTAGAAACTAAGGATATAGCATAACCCCAGAAAGAATCAGAGAAGGCATTACTACAGATGAAAGAAACCTTGGATGACCATCGACATGTTAGACTATCAGAGATTTTTAAAGATAAGGAGTGCCTTAAAGCAAGAACATGGGACTTTGACATTGACTTTGTTCTAGATGAGAAAACACAATTGAATATTATGATAAAAAGAACTTGGGAAGATATAGGAAGGCCTGCTACGATCCCTTCATTAGGAGGAATAGGACTATTCAGAGGAAAGCTGGTAAAATTATGTGGGAAGCTCGCTCAGATACCTACGAACGTTAATGGAACTTCGATAGAGGAAGATTTTGATATTATTAAGTTCATTGAAGACAATGCCCCGTTTACCATGTTAATAGGAAAATATTGGATTGACAGAGCTCGAGCCAGATGAAAGGAAGAAGAAGAATCCTTGGAGCAGAAGAAACAAGACTTAAAATATTTCATGGCTAGAAGGATCACACAATTGATTGAAGAACAAGAGAACATATCGAAGCTAGTTGTCACTAGAAACATTGATGTCGAAGCTGCAAGAACATTAGGATACCCACAAAAGACTGAAGTACTTACTATAGATAAAAGGCTCTTCTCGATACCCACGAATCTAATGGAACTTCGACAGAGGAAGGCTCTTGATATTATTAAGTTCATTGAAGACAATGCCCCGCCACTATGTTACTTGGAAAATATTGGATTGACAGAGCTCCTGTTTTCTAGATGAGCGGTATGAAGAAGAATCCTTGGAGCATAATAAACAAGACTTAAAATATTTCATGGCTATAAGGATCACACAATTGATTGAAGAACAAGAGAACATATCGGGAAGCTAGTTGTCACTAGAAGATGTCGAAGTTGGAAGAACATTAGGATACCCACAAAAGACCTAAGTACTTACTATAGATAAAGAAGAGGTATTTACCCTTGAATCCTAGGAAAGAATCTCAACAACGCTACAGTTGACTATGTTAAAAGATGATATAAATCAAAATGGAAAAGAGATTACCGAGACTTAAGCTCACCGAAAAAGGACTAAGATAAGTAAGAAGAGGGCTGATATTGAAAATTTACAGAGGATTCCAGAGGGAACCTCACAAATAAAATTTGTAGAACTGGAGTCACGGATATCAAAATAAAGACACATGGCACTTCGCCATGAAAAATAAATTGTTTGATCCTGGACCGATATATCCGTTCAAATTCCACTCTGAACGGATAGAAAAGAAATAAAGGTTCGTCATCAAACCATTGGGCTGCGCCATAATAGATAAAACAAGAGTTAATAGGGGCTCATAACCAGTTGTTTATAGAGGTGGAGAGCCAAGGAATAGAGCTAGAACACCTTGTCATCACAACAGAACCACGCCTAGAAGGACCAGTGAACGACTCAGTGATCCAAGAATTCACTGAACAAGAGACCACAAAAAATAAGCAAGTTGAAGCAGCTCGAGCCAAGCTCGAGGTGTTCGAGATAGAATTGCTCAGACTAGAGTGACTCGGGACGAGTCACAGGTGAGTGTTGGGGGCCTGTTGTCCCTTGACCAAGTTTTGGGAATTTCTTGGTCATGATGACCTATTTTGGAACTTCGACAACTTGTCGAAGGAGGAGTGCAAGACGAAGCATATATCACGGGATCTCTCCCCCCTTTTTGGGTTTTTGGGAATATGTAACAGGAAGGGGATGTCGGCCCATGGTTTTAACCATGTTTAGGCCTATTTTGTATGTATATATAGATGTCTAGGCCATATAGAGAAGTAGTGGATGATATATGTATGTGATGTAGGCTAAGTGCCAAGAGTTGAATCTGTGTGATCAAGGCTTTGTGAATTCTGTGTAAGACTTGTAGGGCTAAGTGCAAGTCCCTGTGCGATACGATAGGAGGCTTAGTGTTGTAACGCAAGGACGAGGGATCTAGTGAGCTGCACATATATTTTGTCCTGTGCAGAGTAAGGGTTTTGAGTCTCTGTTCTTGTAATCGATTGACCAAAGACTATAAAGAAGAAGAGTTGGTGGACGTAGCCCCAGGGTGGGGTGAACCACATAAACACTATGTTAGGTGCTTTGTGCTTTGTCTTGATGTGTTCATATGTTATATGCTAAGTGCTTTGATATGTTTAAGATAGATCTATTCATGCTTAGTGCTTGATATGCTCATTCTGATCCATTTGTATATGCTAAGTGCTTGAGCACTGTAGATTAGTATGAATACTACGAAGATCTGTTGTATCAACAAAGTGAATAGTGATTACATATTAATGGATTGACGGTTCTAAGAGTTGTATTAAGTATTATAATCACATATCTATGCCCCAAATAAGGTTGTAGACACTTGAGTCCTGCAACCACCCCTGCCTCTACCTCGGGTGAGACTTCATCTGCTTCGCAGATGTTGCCGAAAGGGCCAGTAGTTAGGGTTTTGTTGGTGCATTGTTGTAGCGTTGAACCCTGGTTCTTCCCTTGTGCCAACAAGGATACATTATCATTGTTGGACCAATATATAGTTGGGGAAACTGAGGCATAACATATGGATTATAAAATCCCTGTGCAAAATTGAAATATGGAGGGTATGCTGGAAACCCAAATGAAGAATATGGATAGCATTGTTGATAAGGATAGGTGTCAGGTTGTGAAAATGACAAGATATTATCATAAGCAGGTACTCCAGCTTGAAATCCTCCTTGAAAGTGAGCATTTGGTCTGAAACAATTGCCTTATGACACTGAACCATAAATCCAACCAATCCCTTGTCCCCAATATTTTTCTGAAATGAGCATTTGAGTTCAACTTGAGATGGCCCAACTCTTATCTCCATCTAGGTTCTACGGTTATCATACCAACGATCTCAACCGTTGGATTTGGGCTTGATATCATGTAGCTTGGCGTATGTGCATGGTGCATGAGATGTGGCCTTCGATACTTGTAGTTGTTGCATTCTCGATAGACCTATAATGGGACTTTTATCGAGGCTTGATTGTGATTTTGAATAGGGTTCATTGATTGCTGAAGAGGAAGCCACCACTGGCATTGGTGCAATCATATCAACAGTCGGACACAATTTTTTACAGAGTCAGAAAGGAAGTAATTTATGAGGTCTTTGTAAACGAGTGAGCCCACATCAATAGCCACAAAATCTTGTTGAATTAAAATATAGTCATATTGAAGAGCCCATTTTCTTGTGCGTCCATCTGTGCTTTCCCCCACATGACTGCAGATTGATGTTGTGTGATAAGGTTTGGACAGGTTCTTCACGTGCATGTACTCTTCAACGCGTAGTGCAATACCATACTACTCCTTGTGGGCTTCTCCTCATGTAATTCGATGATTATCTCTTGGTGTTCTGCATGTTATTTCTTATTTTCCCAATGGAAATTATCCCATATTTACCAGGAAGAGATATTTACTGGTGTTTATATGCACCATTACATTCATATCTTATCGACGCGTGGAGTAAATAATAGACTCCCTTTGGTGGCTTAACACTTGGGTGCTTGCTCTCGTCTTGACTTGTACACTTGGATTTGATATGTGTGGTTTGATTCTTGGTGTGATAGCTCACGAACTTGGATGGAACACTTAGAGATTAGGCCTTCAAGAACAATACCTTTTTTTTTAAAATAAAAGTGATTAAACCCTGCATAAAAGGACGAGAGGCAAAATTACATCCAAGCTCTGGACCTGATAGAAAATAAGCTTGTACCCAATTTTTTTAAAACCAAGAATGTGAATCCTGAGCATTTACTGCCAAATGTTGATGAAGGTGCTACTGGAAGTTCCCGTAGCGAAACATTTTCTTTGAAAATTCACAAGACAGAAAGAGTGTTAAGATACACATTTGTTATAACTAAACAACACATATATACCTCAAAAATTTAAAAGAAATAAAGAGGCAAGTAGACATTCTTAAGTCAATAAGGGAAGACTCAAACAATTAAAAGTTACTAATCTAAGTGCTAGAAAGCAGTCAGAAACAAAAGAAAAACAATCAAATCAAGAAAACAAAGAAGAAATCCCATAAACAAGATCACTAGGGAGAAATCCCCAGTATGGTCGCCAGTTTTTTTTGTGGGGAAAGACCCCTACAGTCGCGAGCTAACTGAAATAGATCGATAATCATAAAATACAAGAGAATTCCAGCAACAAAGATTTTATAATTAATTCAACCGAAGTAACAAATTTTCGTAGGAGGGAGAAAGGTAAACTTGCTGGCAATCCTACTTTTGGTGTAGATACAAATTATGGAACTATTTCACTCCTTCATGATAACTTCCTTTGCAACTTGCAAAAACTCAAGCATACAAGTCTACAAGAAAAAGTAGTTATACTAATAAATAACTTATTATTTTGATCAAATATGAAAGAAATTCAATGCAACTAGTGTTCTAAACAATATATATTAAATAACTGCAAATTAAACATTGATAACATAACATTTTGAAGGAATGAGCATCTTAATAATATCATCAATTTGGATACTAATCAGTTACTTGTATTGAAGCGACACTGCTCTATCGAATGGACTCCAAGTCCTTCCACCCAAGATTATGCTATGATGAGGTCTCTACCTTTGATTCACCGGCAGACTCAAGGATGATTCAAAGAGGCTCCTATTCATATAGAGAGGTGTTTAAAGAAAACTTGAAACAAGGGTTTCCAGGTCAAGAACCAACAAAAAATGGCATGTTTATGGGCTTCCAGACATGGTGGGGATTAGCCAATATATAGTTTTCTTTGATATTCACTTAATCATTACCTTTCTCCTTTGACCAAATGCTCTATTTAAGCCTTCTCTAGTTGGTTAAAGAGGATTGAGTATGGGTAAATGGAGTTAGGCAACTAGCCAAACCCGTAACTCAACTTTTAATTAGGAATACGCACACACACACACACATATATATAAAGCATTTATTAACATGTACTTGACTTCCCTTTGGACAACCCGCGTATACTCATGTATTTTAGAAGATCTCAAGGAGGTATGGGGAAAAGTATATATATAAAGAATTTATTAACATGTACGTGACTTCCCTTTGGACAACCCGCATATACGCATGTTTTTTAGAAGATCTCAAGGAGGTATGGGGAAAAGGTGTCTGTAAGAAGGATAAGGACTAGGCCAATAAGATCATCAATTCTTCAAAGGTGGAAATTGGTGCTATAACAATGAGAATGCACATATTGTTGAACCTGTCAACTACCATAAATAAATAATCATATCCCTTTCTGGTTGTTGGTAAACCTCCCAAAAAATCAATGGAAATAATTTCCCAAGGTTGAGTGGGTATAGGTAAGGGATGGTATAGAACTTGCTTCATGTTACTAGGCTTATTGATACAACAAAGTATGCATCCTCTAATATATCGTGCTACAACTTCTTGCATTTTGGGCCAATACACATAGCTTTGTAAGTTAGAAACCATCTTCCCAACACCAAAATGTCTTGCAACCTTGGAGGTGTGAGCCTCTCTGATAAGCTACAATATTTCACCTTTAGGAACATAGAGATTTTCTAGCTTGTAGAGTAACCCATTCCAGTGATGATAGTCAGCCTTACCATCAACTTATTCTATACAAATTTGGCCCTGTAGCTACTGAAACACCTCTTTGAAGTCCTACTATTCTATGTATGCTTCTCTTTATGCATCATGGGTAAAAGGATTCATGTGCATAAGATTTCCCAAAGCTGTAATTTTGGATGTGGGTGGCCTTCAAATCATGTATTCCAACATGTTTGTGCTTCCCTTTTTATACTTGATGAATAAATGAAATTGTTGTAAAAACCCCATCCACTTGTAATGTCTAGTTTGTTGTAGCTTACTATGGGCATAGAAATACTGTAGTGATCGGTGATATGTGTGGATGATGGTATCTTTCCCATTAGATAGTGCTTCCACTTCTTGATAGCTTGAACCATGACATATATTTTATTTTCATACTTAGGGTAGTTGCAAAATACTCCATGAAATATTTTAGAATGATAACATATATGCCTTTCTCCTTGCTACATCAAAATTTCTCCCATGGCACACCCACTTGCATTTGTTTCCACTTTGTAGGGATTTTTAAAGTTCGGTAATGCAAGAAATGGTGTTTGCTTGATCCTTTTTTTCCAACTCATCGAAATCCTTTTGTTGATTCTTCCCCCACTGTAAACTCTTACCATTCATCCTTATGGCATGGAGTACTAGTGCAACTACTATTGAAAATGAAGCTATGAACTTCTACAAGTATTGGGTTTCCCCAACAAAGCTCCTAACTTCAATGAAAATTGTAGGAACTTTCCATTTCATGATGGCTTCCATCATTATGCGATGTATCTTGAGTTCCCCTCCACTAATCACTTACCCCAAATACACAAATGACTATTGAGTAAACTCACATTTCTCAAGGTTATCCAATAGTTGGTGCACGGGGTCTCCACTTAGTGAACCTATGACATAGTTGTGCGTTCATGGGATATTAAATAATACCTCTAATTTCACTAGATATCGATAAATACCTTTGAAAATCTTTTTTTTGAAACCCCTTTCCAATACCTCTTTCCAATAAAAAAAACCTTGTTTTTACTAGATATCCCCTTATTTTACTAGATACCCCTTTTTATACCCCCCCTATACCCCACGTACCCCCTCATCCAATGCCTACAATATATTAACTCTATTTTTGACCATTTTAAAACCCCCTTTATGAATGAACGTGATAAGATATTGGTAAAAAAGGTGAATCCCATGTGAGCTGGTGCTTTTATAGGGTCTCTAACACTTGCATAAGATGTGATATGTGCTCTTCCTAGGTAGAGATATAAACCAATATATTATCCAAATATACTATAAAAATTTAATCTAAATATGGGCATAATACATCATTCACTAGTCTCATAAATATAGTTGGTGCATTACATAAGCCAAATGGCATGACCAACCATTCATACAGACATTTCCTTGTCTTGAAGGCAATTTTGTAGCTGTATTATTATTTGACACGTACCTAGTGTTATATTTATTTCAGATCCAACTTGGTTAAGTACTTGGTGTGTTGCAATTGGTATAACAAATCATCGATACTAGGTAGAGGGTATCAATTCTTGAGTGTAATATTGTTTAAAGATTTGTAATCAATACACATCTTCCAAGTCCCATCATTATTGGGTACTATAATGATAGGTTAACCACAAGGTGAGGTGCTTGGTCGAATCACTCCTTACTCCAACAGCTGCAATTGCTTCTTCACTTCATTTGCTTCTAGAATAGACTGTCTATTTATCCCAATGTTATACGATGGGGATTCTCACAAAAATTGTATTTCATGATCCACTTCCCTCTTGGGTGGTAGCCCTTTAGGATCCTAGAACACTCCTTTGTATGCCTGTAGAAATTCCTCCAAATGATGTTTCTAATTTTTAGTACACCCCTCCAAGGATTCCTTTACTCTTATCGACTCATCATGAGACTAATTTTCTCTTAGGAAAAGTAAAACATATTTCTTACTGTAACTAATAAACTTCTTATCTTGGTTGACACTTACTAGTGAGATATTCTATATACCTTTCTATACATTTTTTGGACACACCATCCACACTGAGAGGGGGGTGGGGGGTAAATCAGTGTGAGGCTCTTTTTATGCTTCTTACAAAAATTTAGTTAGCAATCACCATTTACTCATTAGTTCCATTCACACTTAGTTTCTTGCATGTAAACATATCTCAACAACATACATCAACAATAAATAACTTTGAACCATCACAATAATGAACACAAAGACCACCAGATATATGTTTAAGCTTTTTGTGTTATATATTACAGGAGACTACAATCTCAGTTTTTATCAACACTAACTGAAAAGAGAACCAACTCAAAGAAAGCACCAACTCTCTATTGCAAGACCTATCATGCATATATTAGCACCAACATAGATGTGAGGAATCCAAACCTCAAGTACAAGACCCAGCTTGTAGACATAAATAAATCTGTCCAACTGTAACAACAGTTTATACCAAGACAAGTGCATCAACTATGAACAACAAAACATGTCACCTTAACCTGTCTCATCACTCTCATCATCCAAATATGATATACTCACAAAGATCAATCATCAAGTCAAATCTCAACCATATGCACAATATCACCAAGTTAACCAACAAGATACCTCTTGCAATACACCATACTCTCCATAAACCAAATAACATAAACCCTTACACAAGACCATGTGCCAAAACCATACCTTTAATCATGTAGTAATCATAAAGACCTATACCATACCATGCAATAATTGGAACAATTCCAATATGAAAATCTGATGTGGTTACTGAACTGCCAACTTTTTGCTGCTGCCAAATCTACTGCCGCAGTTTTGCTCCCGCGATTTTGCTTCCGCAGTTTTGTTGTCGTGATTATGTTGCCATGGTTCTGCTGCCGCAGTTTTGTGACTGCAATTATGCCACCGCAGTTTTGCTGTCGTGATTCTGCTGCCAGGATTCTTCTTCCGCAGTTATGCTTCTGCGATTTTTCTACCGCACATTTTTTGTCATGATTTTTCTTCCATGCTTTTTCTGTCGATAATTTTCTCTATCAATAATACATGCCCAAATAACCTTTCACAAATGGATATTGAATATGCTCAAAGATAATACTCATAAGAGACCCTTTCTCTCTTATTTATACTTCTCTAAGTATCTTCCTCTAGGGGTTATATTCTAACCAACTTACCCAACTTCCTTCTTTTGGGGCTAACCCACTTCTAACCACTTTATCCACAAATATTAAACTCTCCACTTCTAGTTGCAACTAATTTATTTTTAATTTTTTTTCTTTTTGCAACCACTTAACCCATGACTAACTACTTTGACTGGTCAAATTCTTATAGGAACTTCTAGAATAATTTGACTTCTTTGACCTTCTAGGAGCTTCTATATATCTCATGAGGGTTCTCCAACTTCACATGGCCATAACTCTCTAACCATGAAGAGTTATGGGATGTTCCACATATCACCAGAAATGACATGACATATAGTAGCCATCTGGAATAGTTTCTTCTGCTAATTCACTGATCTTCATGACATTATTACTCAATCAAATTTGGGTTCCCTAACCAAACTACTGGGCTACTCAACCACCTAACCATTTGGAATTCACAAAGTGTCTTCCCGTGAAGGATTTCACCATAAGGGGACCACTTTGAGAACTTTATCCAAGAGAATCTTACCATGAGGGTTTTAACCATAAGGGGACCACTTTGGAGTTTATCCATTTGGTTCTTCCTATCAAATATGACATGACATCAATGATACAAGTCCCTTTAATATCAATACAACATTATGACACCACTTGACATCAACCATTTGACAACAATTACATCAATGACCATATAACCAATAACCAATATATGAATGATATAAACACATAACTATGCCAATACTTGACATCAATCCCTTTGACATCAATCCTTTTACATCAATGACAACATAGTACAACAATATCCCCTTTTGGCATTGATGGCAACACCAACATTGATGTCAACACCAATCATTAATGGAAACACTTAGACATGAAAATTCTCATGCTCCCTATGTGATCATTGATCCTCATCAATGTGACTATTTCTCCCCCTTTTAAATCAATGGAAAAGGGTAGTTCTGTCCTTGGGGCCACTCCCCCTACCTGATCTCTCCTTGGAGCTTCTCCCCCTGTCTGGATTTCTTTGAGATTCCTCTGAATAATCTCTCCCCTTTTAGACAAGGGATATCACTCTGATGCAATGCTAATGGCATGGATTCCAATCATCTCTCCTCCTAGAATCATGTTTCTTCAACCAATCATGGGAAGAAGAATAATTCCCCCTGTGGGTATGTCTCCCCCTATCTTCTCTGCAAGATGAACAATATGCTACCACTGCAATATGCTTCTGCTGCAAATGATATTGCTCAACCAGAACATATATCAACTGCTCAAGAATGATCTACTCTTCCTATGACAATCCTTGGACCTATCTGTGCATCAAACTTGTGTCATACCATACATCATGAAGAAAAATATATGTCAACAATGAATAGAGAATCATAAACAAAACATCACCCATGTACATCTTGTTCCATAATGTGTGCCAACCATGCACAAAACCCACATAAATCAACCATGTACATCAATACCATACAATATACCATAAGATATCATCAATGGAGTGTATCAACCATATGCCAATAACATTTTCCAACTGTGTACCAACCATATTCCTCTACCAACATGCCAACCATGTGCCTCAAAAAAGTGTCATATCACTCATGATATGCCTCTACCATGAACTAAATGCCACAACCATGTATCTCAACCATTAATATATCAACCAAGCATCTCAACTATATCATCCCATACATCATGTACTAAATCAAGTGCATCAACCATTGTACTAAGTATCTATCAATCATGCATCAACTATAGATCAAGCCATGACTCGTCAACATAACCACCTCATCAAATCATCAACTACATGTCCCAATATGTAGCTCAACCACATTCCAAATTCATGCACCAAGACATCCACCAAATATTCTTCTAACAATACATCATAATATATATCAATGGAGCTCACATATGTACTAGCCATGTACCATGACATATCTACCTAAAAACCCATTCACTACAACAAGTATTAAGAAACCAATAGTACCTATAAACATGTACTAAGAGTGTCCCTCAATAGATCAATGATATATCTTTATCTAGAATCACATAACCATGATATATATCATAGACAAGGTGCCATAACATCCCTTAGAACATAACCAACAATATACCCCCTACCATCGCTCTAGATGAAGGGAAGGGATTTCTCCCGAACCCACCAAATAATGTAAAAGGGTTATAAGAAGATGACTTAATGAAGGATTGGAATCTACCACCCATAGGACCTCCCCATCCCACTAAGGGATTAGGGATGAAAGATGGGAAAGACCCCTTCCCAAGTGAGGGAAATGATGGAGCTATGTGTCCTCTGCCCCAAGGAAAAGCTTGGAGGGGATTTGAAGACTCCCGACACCAACATTAGTACTTTGGGGAATCCACTCGGAACCAACTGACATGTTCTGCATGCCAATCAAAGACATTCTAAATGAAAAAGCGTTAGATACAAATGACGATGAAGAGGTCACAATCAAGGTTTGAATGGACACAAATATTAGCGATGAAGATCTAYTGATCGATGTGGCTACCGGGGATTGAACCACACTAGTCATTTGGTTAGACATTAAAGGAGGTAAAATTCCTCCTGTCACTATTGYTGAAGTGGGGGTTGCAAGGGATTCCAATGGTCAACATAGACACTTCTTAAGTATCCTACATGATAACCCACTGAAGAGGACGACTGTCAGTGTAATCAAACTCAGAAGCCAGAATATGAAAGACAATCAGATCGTGGGATCTAGTCAATGGAGGGTTAAAAGGAAAAACGAATCCTTCATCTTCAATATTTGATATTCATGTGACCTCTAGTGCATACACATTTTTTTCTGCGGCCTTTATCTCTACAATTTCAATGAGACCAGTTGATACGAAATTTTTTGTTTGATCGATTATATGCCTCAGAGGAAGTGACAGAGAATTTAATTTGATAGGTGGAAGAGCCTGAATTCTCCTATATTGACGAGGTGGTTGATCAACCACTTTAAATCACAGACTCAAGGTGACTACCAACATACTTACCTAAGTTGTCTACGTATGTAGATCACACCACTAGAAAAAAATACTAAGGAAAAAACAATCACAAACAACTTCACCAATACTCTGGCTCAGGTGGATTAGGTCCTGAGACTGCAGTAGTAATGAATTTAGGCAAGGACCTTTCGGGAGAAGGCACAGGTTGATTAAGTCCCATGAACCAACGAGTAAAGGAGTGATAGGTAGTTACCCCGACCTCCACTAACCAACCCTTCCTGGTGCAAGTACCCATGCTTCACAGGTCACCATCTAGGGGGTACTGAGAAGTGTGATGCAACGTCTACCCTAGGTACCATGGGAAACCCCCTAGAAACAACTTTGAGAAACCTAGGAATGGCTACTAAGGATACCAATTCATAGCCAGTGTCTAGGGGGTACAGTTGACAATCGAGGTCGAACTTATGGTCAAGGTAACAAAGCTCGAAGCTTCAAAATAGTCACCTCTAGAGAAACCCTCAAAATACGATATTTCTACTATGTTCAATCAAGCTTCAAAGGGGTTGTCTCCTCGGCCTTCCTCACATAACCTTGCGTTTAAGTCCTGTGTTAGAGGAGGCTCCTGGATATACCTATACGATAGTTGGGTTTTATCTCTCCTTATCTTATACTCCTAAGTTTCTTTGATGGCCTTGGAGAGTTAACTTTCCAACGTATTCCAAGGCCCTAGCTTAAGCTATTTTGTTCACCCTAAAAAATGAAAAGTCTATCTTATTTTAGTTAAGCATTAATTTTAAAGGGGATGTTGTTTACTCACAAGGGAAACATATGAAATGAAATGGTGTTTTTTAAAGACACGACAAAAAACTCAAAACACTTATAAGAACATAATATCCAATATGCTTGTTCTTCACTGAAAATTAGTGCAAAAGCGCTTCAGAAAAAGGAACAAACTCTTTTCTTTTCAATGATATGCAAAAATGAAAAAAAAATATTTTATATGGGATGCACTACTTATGCAAAAATTTTAAATGCAAAGCAACTGAAAATAAACTACACTATCTTTTTCGTCAAAACCATAACCAAGTTTAAAAAAATGAAAGTCTTTCAAGAATGCAAGATGCAATTTGAAACCAAAAGAACTAAAAGAGAAAATACACTTCAAAAAGTTTTCTTTTTTAGCGAAAGGAACAACGAGCACTGAAAACAAATACAAGTACACTTTCTACAATTATTTTGTTTTTCTTGTTTAAAAGGTAAAAGGAAATATGAAAATTTTGAACAAAAATTCTTCTCTAGACCAACAAGAAATAAACAAGAAAGAGGTAGAAAAGTACCTAAATCTATAAAAATTATCAAGGATATCAATCAATGCTATATTAGGAAAGAAAGAATATGGAAAACAACTTTTCAAACCACCCCTATAAGCTTGAAAATGATCAACAAAGAAATGAAAAAATATCATTTTTCTTTTATAAAGAGCTAACTAATTAACTTCTGAACCCAAACAACAACCCAACAGAGTCATAAAGTCTTAGAAGAGACCCCAAAAACTTAGACCAACAATCTATAACCATAAAATATTTGGAAAAACCTTCTCTAGAGAGATGTATGCACCTGTGCTCAAAGAAGATCACGTATGTACACAAATGTCTTAACTGGCATGCACATATGTACGCGACTATTATAACTAAAAAACACATATATGCTTTAAAATTTTCAAAGAAATAAAGAGGAAAGTAGACATGCTTAAGTCAATAAAGGAAGACTCAGATAATTAAATATTGATATTATGGTAGCTGTGGGAGGTATTAACCTCCACGTGTAACCTTTGACAATACTAGAATATTATGGGAAGCAAGAGAAATGGTAAAACATTGGATAATAACCCTAGAAGACAAGTTGGCTCAAGAGAATATTTAACATTGAGTTATTAGCCTCCAGAAAGAGAAGTCGGCCCAGTCAAGTGAGATAGAGAAATATAAATAGAGGGCGCTAGAGATGATTTTCCACCCACTCACTCACAACTGCATAAGGAAAAGAAGTGCACATGATTGAAGGAAAATTGCAACTGCAACAATGGTGACTTGGTCTCTTTGTTATGGTTTGGACTTTCTACTTGGTCTTTGGTTATTCTTGCTTGGTGCGCTAGCCTTGAACAAAGGTGCACTAACTTGGTTGGCTATTGGTTTGCTTTAGGAATTATTATTTCTGTCAAGGTTAAGGTGCTCGGGGGTGGCCTTTGTACCTATGGTTGGGTGAAAATATTTCTATATTTTATATGGTGAAACAAGCACACCCTGTTTTGCTAACATTAAAATATACTAATCTAAGTGCTAGAAAGAAGTCAGAAACAAAAGAAAAAAAATCAAATCAAACAAACAAAGAAGAAAGCCCAGAAATAGGCTTACCAGGGAGAAATCCCTAGTATGGTCTCCAGTTTTGTTTGTGGGTAAAGTACCCTACAGTCATTAGCTAACTGAAATAAATTGATAATCATAAAATACAAGCGAATTCCAACAACAATGATTTTATAATTAATTCAACCGAAGTAACTAACTTTCATAGGAGGGAAAAAGGTAAACTTACTAGAAATCCTACTTTTGGTGTAGATCCAAATTATGGAACTCTTTCACTCCTTCATGATAGCTTCCTCTGCAAATTGCAAAAACTCAAGCATACGAGTCTACAAGAAACAATAGTTATACTGGTAAATAACTCATTATTCTGATCAAATATGAAAGAAATTCAATGCAACTAGTGTTCTAAACAATATATATTAAATAACTAAAAATTAAGCATTGATAACATAACATTTTGAAGGAATGAGCATATTATTAATATCATCAGTTTGGAGACTAATCAGTTACTTGTATTGAAGTGACACTTCTCTATCAAATGGACTCCAAGTCCTTCCACCCAATATTATGCTATAATGAGGTCTCGACCTTTGATTCACCAACAAACTCAAGGAGGATTCAAAGAGGATCCTAGTCATATAGAGATGTGTTTAAAGAAAACTGGACACAAGGGTTTCCAGGTCAAGAACCAACATCAAATGGGATGTTTATTCTCTTGCAAACATGGCCAGGATTAGCCAATATATCGGTTTCTTTGATATGCACTTAATCATTACCTTTCTCCTTGGACCAAATGCTCTATTTAAGAGATCTCTAGTTAGTTAGAGATGATTGAGGGGTAAATGGAGTTAGGCAACTAACCAAACCCGTAACTCAACTTTTAATTAGGAATATATATATATATATTAAAAATTTATTAACATGTACTTAACTTCCCTTTGGACAACCTGCATATACACATGTTTTTTAGAAGATCTCAAGGAGGTATGGTGAAAATGTGTCTGCAGGAAGGATAAGGAATAGGCCTATCAACTACCATAAATAAATAATCATATCCCTTCCTAGTTGTCGGTAAACCTCCAAAAAAAATCCATCGAAATAATTTCCCAAGGTTGAGTGGGTATATGTAAGGGATGGTATAGACCTTGCTTCCCGTTACTAGGCTTATTGGTACAACAAAGTATGCATCCTATAATATATCATGCTACAAATTATTTCATTTTGGGCCGGTACACATAACTTTGTAAGTTAGAAACCATCTTCCCAACACCAAAATGTCTTGCAACCTTGGAGGTTTGAGCCTCTCTGATAAGCTACAATATTTCACCTTTAGGAACATAGAGCTTGTCTAGCTTGTTGAGGAACTCTTTCTAGTGATGATAGTCAGCCTTACCATCACCTTCTTCTATACAAATTTGTCCCTATAGCTGTTGAAACACATCCTTGAATTCCTAATATTCTATGTATGCCTCTCTTTATGCATCATGGGTAAAAGGATTCATATGCATAAGATTTCCCAAAGTTGTAATTTTGGATGTGGGTGGCCTTCAAATCATGTATTACAACATGTTTGTGTTTCCCTTCTTATACTTGATGACTAGATGAAACTGTTGTAAAAACCCCATCCACTTATAATGTCTAATTTTTTGTAGCTTACTCTGGGATAGTGATCGGTGATATGTGTGGATGATGGTCTCCTTTCCCATTAGATAATGCTTCCACTTATTGACAACTTGAATCAAGGCATAGATTTCCTTTTCATATTTAGGGTAGTTGAGAACTACTCTATGAAATATTTTAGAATGATAGCATATAAGAATTTCTCCTTACTGCATCAAAACTGCTCCCATGGCATACCCACTTGCATTTGTCTCCACTTTGTATCGCTTTTGAAAGTTTGGCAATGCAAGAAATTGTGCTTACTTGATATTTGTTTTCCAACTCATTGAAATCCTTCTGTTGATTCTTCCCCCACTGGAAACTCTTACCATTCATTGTTATGGCATGGAGTACTAGTGCAAATACTACTGAAAATGAAGCTATGAACTTTTGCAAGTACTATGTTGCCCCAACAAAGCTCCTAACTTCATTGACAATTGTAGGAACTTTCCATTTCATGATGGCCTCCATCATTATGAGATCTATCTTGAATTCCCCTCCACTAATCACTTACCCGAAATACACAAATGACTATTGAGAAAACTCACATTTGTCAAGGTTATCCAATAGCTGGTGCATGGGGTCTCCACTTAGTGAACTTATGACATAGTTGTGTGTTCATGGGATATTAAATAATACCTCTAATTTCACTAGATATTGATAAATGCCTTTGAAAATCCTTTTTTTGAAACCCCTTTCCAATACCTCTTTCCAATAAAAAAAAAACCTTGTTTTTACTAGA
>SNQJ01S0044945.1:175338-201048 GCA_010110895.2 Picea sitchensis
TTGGATAACTATTATAAGTGATATAATTTTCTTCATGAATTAAACAGAAAAGGTACATGTAAATTTAATTGACAATTTTTGTATGATATGTATAATTCTAACAAGATGGTTGCTTCCAGGTTTGTCAAGATTAGAGGTATAATCAGATCAATTCCAGTCTAAGATCAGATATTAGAGTCATGGAAGAATGAAAAAGCTTACAAAAGTTGGATGAGGTACTACAAAAGAAATAATCCTCACATAGGATATGAAAATAGCAAGTTAAAAATTTCATTGAAGGGCATAGAAGGAAAAAACATAAGGCTCCATAGCCTTGAAGGTAGAAATGTGTAGACAGTTGCAAAGATTAAGTGTGAAAGAAATCCACTTCTGATATCAGAGTTCACAGTGGAAGCAGGATGCCAATGCAAAGAGTTAGGAATTCTCTCTCACTTGAAAAGTGGCACTGAATGAAAATGGAATTCCATTGGGGAATGGTATTAAGTGGGAAAGAATGGCCAAGTGGAATGTGGCTAGAAAGCGTTCATACCAAACAACCATAGTGCAGATGAGAAGAATGGGAGAACACAAGGAAACAAGGATCTGAAGGATTTCAAGGACAACCAACTACAACATAAATAGATAAATGAGCAAGTGATTTGAAATAGAAATGCACTAGAGTGCATGAGGCATACAATGAATTTAAATTGCATATGCATTAGTAGGCATGATGACAGTAAATTCTTGGTGCATATGGATGTGTAATTTTGCATATGTACATGCTTGGATATGCATATAACATGCTTGTGAACTTAGAATAGTCTATTATTATGAGATAATGATTGATTATGACTAATGATGGATTATGTATTCAATAAAAATGATATAGCAGGGTTAAAGACGTGGATGTTGTTGTTGCTTATGATTTCCATATAGGTGAAGATCCATGAGGGTGGCAGGAATGGTGATCAAAATGATGAAGGATGAATTCTGTGAGCTTCTACAAATATCAGTTGGTTAGATATCAACAATTAGGTTGATAACAACTAGGCAGGTATTCATTTAGTTTCTGTTGATGAATACATGTTGAAGGGATTGAGGTAAGAATTCCCTTAGTTAATTTTCAATATTTAAATTGATATGTAATGGTCGAAGGCCTAGAGTATGTAAGTGTTGTTGATTCTAGAATGCATTTAGATAAAATATTGGTTGCATATTATGTTATGATTGGTTATGGGATCATAACCAGTTTAATTAAGGAGGCATACTCCTTCTATAACAATGGATATCCATAGAGCTAGTCATGTGTGAGACCATAATATGGTTGGATATGGAAGGAATATAGCACTATGTGAGTTCTCAATAGTATCTACTGTATATGTGATGTTTGGACTGTAACCTCTTTTCCAACACTGTAGAGCACTTAAGGATTATATTATTGGTGTTGTGTTTGGGTGGAAAATGAAGGTATCCAAATAGTTAGGCAAGTAGTAGGAAGTGTGTGGATGATTTGTTGATTCATTGGTCAGACCTTCCAACTGATCATGGTGGAATGCATGACATAGTTATGTGGTATTATGTATTCAATGCATGGATGCATTGTGTAGTTGTGGCCATGGGTATTGGCACATTGATTGTTATTTTATCTAGTAAGTAATTGTTGCATTATGAAAAGCCTGTGGTGCTGAAAATGCATAATGATGTATAGATGCATTATATTTAATATGAATACTAGTTGAAGGTGATTGGATTTTCGTTGATACAATTCCAAGATCAGGTTTTGGAGCTAATAAAAATGTTACAAGTGATATAACACAAATTATTGAATTCATTTTGGTGAATGCATGAATATATTATATAACATAGAAATGATTATGCTAACAACTGAAATGATCTGAGTATTGCTAACTCGTGAAGTTGAAAACCCTTCAGGAACTGTTAGATATTACAACAAGAAATTTGCAAATTAAAGATGCAACATAATGATAAATTACAGAAAATATATGTTAAGGGGACAGAGTGATAAAAATATTTCTGGATAGAAGAAAGAAAATATTGGCTGATAATACATGTGTATGTAATGATGAGGTCATTCCAATTGATAGTTGTATTAATAGAAGTGATTGAGTTGGAGTTGTAAACAATTCTGAGATCACTTTGTGATTTTGTTTTGAATCGTTACCATGAAAATATATATATCTTGTACATAAGATACTGACACTTTGTTTGGCTAAGGAATGTTGAAAAGTGCAGGTAGGATGGTCTTGAATATGGCAGGGATGTAATCCCATAAGGAAGACTGATATCTACAGTTGCAGAGCCAAACATTATGAGCAGAAAGCTCATGCTTGGAAAATTTTGTTTTCTTGTATAAAACATATTTGACATTAAATATGATTGAAATTATTATAACAATATCTCATGATGACTGTATTTTTATGATATAGATGAGATGTTGGGTATTGAAGTTGGAAGCTCGCGAAAAAGAGCAGAAGAAGGAAATCGAGCTTAATGATGAAGGCATGGAATGAAGAAAGTCCAGTGGACTTGTTGCAGCTAGAGTTCTTGAAGCCACAACTATGAAACTTCCTGGCCGAGTGCACTAGAGCCTTGGAGAGAAGTGGAACAACATGAGGGACTGCATGACAGAGAAAGGGGTTCATTTCTTTGGGTTGTGTAGGGATGAGAGGGAAGGAGAGCTTGCTAGTTGGAACTGCGGCCGGTAATACAAATTCTGAAGATCGTTGTACATGTTTTGGGTCAGAATACTTGTGCATACATGTTTAATTTTAGGCCAGAGTGCCTATGTATATAAGAGTTGGATGGAATTCCTATGTGGATTAAGGCCAAAGAGCCTAGATTTATAATTGTAATAACATTGGAATGATGTTTTGCATCGAGGAAAGTGCCAAAATAAGGGGAGGGGGATGTAAAATCCTAGTTTTAACCCTTATGAACTATAATGTATTATGTAATTGTGACTTAGGATGGTGAGCCGATAAAGTTGAAAAATGGCCAGAGTGCCTAGGAAATGTAATACTTCATATACATTAATAAAATACACCGCTGGTTGCAAGACAACAAGGACATAAGATATAGGGGGCTATGATTCCATGAGAGAGAGAGCTTGAGGGGATAAGTCTTTTTAGTATTATTTTATTTAACCATAATTGATTTTATGGAGAAAAGGGGTTACATGAGCTTCTTGGGGGAGGCTATGTGGTTCTTGATTTCCAAGTAATTATATAAACCCATCTTTGGTTTGTTTGGGGGTTCACTTGTTCTTATTCATTCACTGTACACTCTTCTCACTCTTTCATCTTTAGGAGCCTCATTCTTGCTGAATTAATGTGCTCTTGGTCTGAGCATGGATACGAATAGATGCATGAGAGTGGCTTGGGTGAAGTTGGGGGTAGCTCTTCCCCTGGTTCATCTTCTTCCCCTTGCTCCCTTGTTCTTCTTCCTCTTCACTCCCTCTTTCTAGTTCGTGTTCTGTTGGGATGAGCATGGGAAACGAATGGCAGGAAGAGGAGAGGCATTGTTGAATGGCTGTAATAATTTACTGATCATTCCAGGAGGGAATGTATGCTTGTGTGCATGAGCTTGATGGTAGTTCATATAGAACTGTCCACAACTGTGATTCCTTAGAGTCCCAATAGGGATATTCTTAATGAGAAGCACTAGAGCCTTGGAAGGAGACGGAAAACCTGAGGGACTGTGTGGCAGAGAAGGGGGTCCATTCTCTTGAGGTTGTGCAGGATGGGTAGAAGAGAGATGGTGTAATTTGGATTTTTGTGAGTGTTGAAAGGCATGTGATAGATTGAGTGTTGAAAGGCCTGTTAGTTATGAGATTGATGGAGGTTCAGATAGAACTGTCTACAACTGAGAACCCTTGGAGTTCCAGTAGGGATATTTCCTGACCAGTAGCACTGGAGTCCTGGAGAGAAATGGGATGACCCAAGGGACTACATGGTAGAGAAGGATGTCTGTTTCTATGGGTGGTGCAGGCTAAGGGGGAAATAGATTTGGAAATTCAGGTTTTGTTGTGAGGTTAGGAAACCTGAGAGCTAGTTAGCCAATTGTTGTGTGTTTAGACTTGGCCTAGGACTCGTCCTTGTGGATTCATATCCCTGGCTCAGGGGTGACCTGTAGTTGAGAGTAAAAGAACAACAATGTCTATGGTTGGGAGGAACGTCCTTCGTCTGCAACCAGTTGGTGAACGTTTACTTGCAAAGATAAGTGCTCTCTATGTTTTTTGTGTAATGTTTATTTCCACTATGTATTTAATTATCTCTGAGATATGCATTTTTAATGTTCCTGACTATTGATTATTTGATGTGCATGGAACCTTTCTTGATTTTGTATGTTGTATGCTGGAGCTTGATCAATGCATGTGGTTTATTCCTGCTTGATTTCATAATAAATGTTGTTAGAATTCGAACTCAGATCAGAGAACTGAGTCTTGGGACTTCAACATGCCCCGCCTGATGGTGGATGGGCGTGTTGCATCCAATTTAAGTGTCGTAGCCTAGGCCTACGAGTGGTTGGGTACATTACACCCTATACCTATAAACCCCACTATACCCCACGTACCCCCCATCTAATTCCTACAATATATCGACTCTATTTTTGACCATTTAAAAACCCCCTTTATGAATGAACATGATACAATATTGGTTAAAAAGGTGAATCCCATGTGAGCTGGTGATTTTTTAGCGTCTCTAACACCTTCATAAGATGTGAGACGTGCTCTTTCTATGTATAGCTATAAACCAATATATCATCCAAACATAATATAACAAATTAATCTAAATATGTGAATAATACATCATTCACTAGTCTCATAAATATAGTTGGTGCATTACATAAGACAAATGGCATGACCAACCATTCTTATATATATTTCCTTGTCTCGAAGGTGGTCTTCCAGGTGTCTTGTTATTTGACACATACCTAGTGGTATATTTATTTTAGATCCAACTTGGTGAAGTACTTAGTGTGCTACAACTAGTCTAACAAATCATCGATCCTAGGTAGAGGGTATCAATTCTTGAGTGTAATATAGTTTAAATATTTGTAATAGATACACATATTCCAAGTCCCATCATTCTTGGGTACTATAATGATAGGTGAACCACAAGGAGAGGTGCTTGCTCGAATCACTCCTTACTCCAACAGCTGTTGCAAATGCTTCTTCTCTTCATTAGCTTCTAGAATAGACTATCTATATATCCCAATGTTCAACAATGGGGAGTTTTCCAATAATTGTATTTCATGCTCCACTTCCCTCTTGGGTGGTAGACCTTTAGGCTCTTAGAAAACTCCTCTGTATTCCTATAGAAACTCCTCCAAATGATGTTTTTATTTTTAGTAAACCCCTCCAAGGATTCCTTTACTCTTATCGACTCATCATGAGACTAATTTTCTCTTAGGAAAAGTAAAACACATTTCTTACTGGAACTAATCGACTTCTTAGCGTGGTTGACACTTACTAGTGAGATATTCTATTTACCTTTCTATGAATTTTTTGAACACGCCAACCACACTGAGAGGGGGGGTGAATCAATGTGAGGCTCTTTTTATGCTTCTTACAAAACTTTAGATAGCAATCACCATTTACTCATTAGTTACATTCACACTTAGTTGCTTGGAAATTGCAAACATATCTCAACAACATACATCAACAATAAACAACTTTGAACCATCACAATAATGAACACAAAGAGAATCGGATATATGTTTAAGCCTTTGGTATTATTATATGTTACAAGAGACTACAATCTCAGCTTTTATTAGCACCAATTGAAAAGAGCACCAACTCAAAGAGAGAACCAAATCTCAATTGGAAGACCCAACCTGCATATCTCAACACCAACCAAGATGTGAGGAATCCAACCCTCAAGTAGAAGACCCAACTTGTAGATAGAAATAAATCTATCAAACTGTACCAACAGTCTATACCAAGACAAGTGCATCAACTATGCACAACACAATATATCACAACAACCTGTCACCTCAAGCTATCTCGTCAATCTCATCATCCAAATCTGATCTACTCACAAAGATCAATCATCAAGTCAACTATCAACCATATGCACAATATCACCAAGTTAACCAACAAGATACCTCTAGAAATACACCATACTCTCCATAAACCAAATACCATAAACCCTTACACAAGACCATGTGCCAAAAACATACCTTTAATCCTGTAGCAATCATCAAGACCTATACCATACCATGCAACAATTGGAACAATTCCAATATGAAAATCTGATGTGGTTACCAAACTTCCAACTTTCTGCAGCTGCCAAATCTGCTGCCACGGTTTTCATGTCATGATTTTTTTCCCTCGTTTTGCTGCCGCGATTTTGTTGTTGTGATTCTGTTGCCACAGTTTTGCTGCCACAATTCTACTGCTGTGATTTTTCTGCCACAATTCTGCTACTGCGGGTTTGCTGCCGTGATTATTCCATTGCGCTTTTTCTACCGCACATTTTCTTCCCTGATTCTTTTGTTGTGCCTTTTCTACCGGGATTTTTCTGCCATGAATTTTTCTATCAATAATACCTTCCCAAATAACCTTTCACAAGTGGATATTCAATATGATCAAATATCATACTCATAAGAGACCTTCTCTCTCTTATTTATACTTCTCAAAGTAGCTTCCTCTAGGGGTTATCTTCTAACCAACTTACCCAACTTCCTTATTTTGGGGATAAACCACTTCTAACCACTTTGTCCACTTACAAACACTTTATCCACAAATAGTAAACTCTCCACTTCTAATTTCAACTAATTTATTTTTAGTTGTTTTCTTGTTGCAACCACTTAATCCATGACTAACCACTTTGATTGGTCAACTTCTTCTAGGAGCTTCTAGAATAATTTGACTCCTTTGACCTTCTTGACTTATTTAACCTTCTAGGGCCTTGTAGATAACTCATGAGGGTTCTCCAAATTCACATGGCCATAACTATCTAACCGTGAGGAGTTATGTGATGTTCCACATATCACTAGAAACTGCATGACATATATTATCCATCTAGAATAGTTTCTCTTGCAAATTCATTGATCTTCATTACATTATTCCTCAATTAAACTTGGGTTCCCTAAACACACTACTAGGCTACTCAACCACCTAACCATTTGGACTTCACAAAGAATCTTCCCCTGAGGGCTTTCACCATAAGGGGACCATTTTGAGAACTTTATCCAAAATCATATTCCCGTGAGGGATTTCACCATAAGGGGACCACTTTGGAGTTTTCTCATTAGGTTCTTGCTATCAAACATGACATGAAATCAATGATACAACTCCCTTTAATATGAACAAATCATTATGACACCACTTGACATCAACCCTTTGACAAAAATTACATCAATGACCATATAACCAATAATCAATATATCAATGATATAAACACATCATTATGACAATAATTGACATCAATCCATTTAGCATCAATGACAACATAGTACAACAACATTGATTATGTAAAACCTACCATCCTTGATCAACGGGTACTGGTTAACTCTTCACATGAATATTTCATCCCTCATATACGTGTAGGGGATCCTAAACACTACACCACACACATCCAAGGGTACTACATCCAACATCACTTCATCAATAAAGTCTGAACTCATAGAAAATTTAATATCACATTGTTTCTTTACCTTGATCTCTGCATCCTTGTTTAGCCAATCCTATAGATAGCGGCTAGTATGATCGTGAACCTTGAATCCAATATTGTTGGCTATATCCACTGCTATGAGATTATCCTATGAATCAGAGTCAAGCAGAGGATCTATCTTGGTCTTCTTTACCTATATCTTGATGTGGAAGAGTTTGGTCATATCCTTCTCTTCCTAGTGATGAATGCTACTCAAATTCACCTCCTTCTGCATTTATTTGTAGAAAATGTTCTCATCCACATCAGAGCTCCTTTTGACATGATCATTGCCCAAATCCATAGCTAAAATATTATTTTTCTTTGCATCCTTCTTGAGGTTATTTAGGTTCAAATATGGATGTATTTTCCAACACTTTTCCTTAGTGCGACCATCCTTTTTGGTATCCTTAAAATGGTTTGGAGTGGTTTTTATCTTCTTATCCTCCCCCCTCTTCCACTTATTCTTCCTCTCCTTGGAAGATTCCTAGTGCTATTTTTTCTTGGAACCACTTGGATGCCCTTTCTTGTGGCCCATCTTTTTAAGATAATATGCCTATACACATGCCTCATCCACTATCCTTGGCTTGAAAAGAGTCACTTTATTTCATAGATGACTACATAGACCCCCTATATACTTGAGGATTACATTTGGGTTCTTGGGAGAAATTCCCAACATGGAAACCATCTTTATGAACTCAATGGTATACTCCTACAAACTCTTCCCCTGACTTTGCTTTAATTCATGCCAATGGATCCATTGGTACAAATTAATGAGTGTTTTAAAATCCTCCCACTTAGTTATTGGTGGATCACCCTCCAGCCTAAGTGTATCCATATGAGTTTCCCACTAGTTTAAAGCATGTCCCTCTAACTTTGGTTTGGACAATGATATATTTTTCTCCTCATATATATGGTGAAAATTGTGACACACCAAAATGTCACACTTGAGTTTCTCACCCTAAGTGTCGCAAAGTGATGTATGCACCTTCTTAAGTGTCACATGCATTGTCTCCAGTCTCATCTGGACCTTATCAAGTGTCACATTCAGTTTTCTAAGTATCACAACTCCTTGAAGCCATGAGATACATTTGTGACAATCCCTAAGTCATGTTGGAAGAGGAATCCATATCATCTAATTGTCAAAACATACCTTTTTCTTGGGAAAATTGACCATTTTTGGGCATTTTAGAAGGGTGGCACTGCCCTCCCCATGTTTAGGGAGTGTCATTTCTCCCCCTACCATGTTAAGGGAGCACCACTTTTGGATAATGGAACTGTGTCTCTCACTATAGGGGGGCGCTGGTTTGGTTAGAGGGAATCTTGGGATCTTCCTCCTTTTCCTAAAGGCCAACTCTCTTGGGATGAGGTTTGTTGTGATCGAATCCTATACTATGGCTCTATCCTAGGATCCAAATCCCAACTTAAGGAGCCATATCATCAACCATATCCTTCATTAGATCATGGTGGTTGTACCTCTCAAAGCCTATATATCAAAGGTATTTCCAAGGTGAAGGGGGGAAGAATTTAGGTATCAAACCTTTGATCTTGGGAGAAGAATCATAATTTTGATTTCAAGGTTCATGAAAGGGTTGGATGAGGAGAGCTTGGAGAATATTGTTGCATCATCAAGCATTCTTTGTAAGTGCCTTCTTTTTCTTTCCAATTAATGATAACTTGGTTGATTCCCTTCAAGTTAATGTGTTCTACATTTGCTTTTCTATTGTCATTTCATTCTTCATATATAGCTCTTATTTGTTAATAATATAGAGTAGGAGGAAGAGTTCCTTTGCTAGTCTTTGTAGGACTTTAGTTACGTTGAGAATCTTGGAGATCAAGCCCAAGGATTGGAGTAGCGAGAATGAACATCGCAACAAAGTACGCCACATTCTTCTTCTCTCTTGCTTGATTGATTGAGTTAGATATATAAGGACATTAGAAACCATTCTTTTATTTCTATATTTGGACCAAATATAGGGGTCTTAGTTCAAAGGGAATCTTAACCTATTCGCAGGGTAAGATTTCTCACAATAGAAAAATGGAAACTCTGTTGGGGATCGAATTTTGACTA
The DNA here is from genome assembly GCA_010110895.2 of Picea sitchensis. Lineage (NCBI taxonomy): Eukaryota > Viridiplantae > Streptophyta > Pinopsida > Pinales > Pinaceae > Picea > Picea sitchensis. The sequence continues at coordinate 185,062 of SNQJ01S0044945.1, forward strand.
GTATTTCCTTGTTTTCATATTAGATCCTTGATTATGATTAGATATTGATTGGTTGATGCTTCATTATAATCTATTTCCCCTTCCCTCTTCCTCATTGAAGAGTGTACAAAGCCATTGACTGAGTCTCTCCTGATTTTTTTTCAGAAACTGGTACTCCCTTGCAATTCACACCAGAGCGTCATTAGCTTGATTGGCGCTCCCCTTAAGCCCCCTAAGGGGTTCCATTAGCTGAATGGTGCTTCCTATGACCCTCCTAGAGGGTTCCATGGTGCTCTATATCTTTGAGTACAGGGGCACCTGTCTCCATTTTTGGGCGTTTTTTCCTGTTTATGCCCTATAATGCTCAATCTACTTTTGAGAGGCTTTTAGCATAGAGTCTCCTAGATTGTATTTGACTTTGTTTGGATCGATAATTTGACATTCCATCACTCATTTCATTTAATTCTTTTTGTTTTCAATTATCTCCTATTTGTGATCCCCTTGGGCTAATGGGATCCCTTAGTTCATCCTTCCTTCCAATTGTCTGATCTTCATCTCACAAAGATTTCAGATTGTTTGATTGTTTAGGAGTTTTCATCAACTAGGTTTTGTAAAGGTTGTTTGGTTTTGAGATATTTTTATCAAACATCTCTCTTTTATGAATGATTAGGAATCTCTTGTTTACAAAAAACCAACCTTGAATGTTGTTTCTTGCTGCTCATTTTTTATGATTTTCATGAGTTCTTGTCTTCTTTCTCTTTTGCATCTTCAAGTCCTTGATTGAAAAACTTATTCACACTTGTTTTCTTTCAGTTCTCATCATTTTGAGTGTGCTTTGTTTGATTTCTTTTTTGGCTCGTACTTTTGTATGTCAAACATAGATCTCTTTCATTTCATTTGAAGGATTAAGAGGTAGACAAGTTTTCATATCTCCTTGCATACATAATCAAACAGATAATTTTTTTGCATTCTTTAGGAAGTTGTTTTTTGTACACGTTTGAAAAAGAGCTTGTTTGGCATATCCATTTCAGTTTTCAGAAACTTTCCTTGGTAGTTTGGCATCTTATTGATCTCAAAAATTGGAAGTTGCATTGTTTTGAGTGATTTATTATGTTAAGAATAATGTAACTTTTCTCCCTTCCATATATAGAATTCATTGAAAAGAATGAATTTCATCTCATCCCCTTGCATTCTATTAGAGTTGAGTCTCTCTCACATCATCAATTTCATCTCCATGAACCTATTAAGTAAAAATCCATTAAAATCAATCATGCACTAATAAAATCAACTAGAATATTTTTTGGTTGTTAGGACACCAAAAATATTACAGGATTAGGGTCTTTGGACTCTGAAAAGTGAGTAAATTGTCCAAGACTACTAAACAGACTGTAGAGCACTAAAGAATGAACATATACAACTTTTGTATAATCATATCCAGGAACCCCCTCTTACACAGGGGCTAAAAATAAGATCGCGTGCACAAGAGCAATGAAGACAACCCCTCCAAAGCTTGACCAATCATAGCGGACAAATCGTATACTGGGGGTTTCTCCTACAGTGTCACTGACTCATTTGGTCTTGGTACTTTGTGAAATTTGAATCCATTCAGAGTCCTCTAAAGTCTACTGGTCCACTTTCCCTCAGTCCTTTGGAAGAATTTCAGACTTTCATATCCTGCACATATGTTCGGTCCTAACTATTGATTGTACCCACCTGGATGTTGACTGCGAGTTGGTAACCTTAGTGGCCTTTCCTAGGTATCTACATAGGTGAATGTGGGGAGATTCCCACGGTACCTGAGGCAGATTCAATATCACACTCTCAGTACCCTTGGAGGGTGATCCCGTGAAAGCGAGGGTTGCTTGCACCAAGAAGGGATGTTACATGGAGGTCAGGGTAATTGCTTCTCATTTCTTCGCTGGCGACTTGATATCATGTCTTCGTAAGATACTTAAATCTAATGTTGCTTAGTTGATTTATTTTAGTTTTCTAAGGAGTGTGTTTCTTTGATTTCTGTAGTCGGCCTTAGGATCGAATATTTCACAGTATACAAGGCATGGATCCTCCAGTTTAGAAACCTCAACCCAATGTTTCTTACGAGGGAATGATTGAAGACAAAACTTATGATACCGGGAGTGTAGCTCCTAGAAGTGGTAAACACGTTGAATAACAAGTCACAACCTTCGTATAAATCCTTTCATCTTATGTGAATCCTATGTTTACATATCCTCTCAGCCAACCACTCACTGATCCACCATCCATGAGATTTATTGATGCCTATTCTTATTACAATTTATCGCTTGGTTCAACCACTACACAATCTTTTGGCATGAACCCATCATCATTTTGTTTTCCTGCAAGACTTGGGAATTTCTCTTTTTCCACAAATCCTATAGTTGATACTGTTGGTACATCATATTTACCAAAAAAATCGATGACCCAGGTAACCCTGAATCAACCACTTGCACATACATCTCCTTTACAAATGGGCCAGGTATTATTCTTGTTTCACTATTTCCGCACATGCACACACCAAGTGATTTACTTAGCCGTTCCATTGGTCAGATGGTCGACAATCAAGTTGTTCACACAACCATGCTTACACAAGCTACTTAATCTCCATATCAACCATTGCAAATGAGTACACCATACATTGGAGGTCAATTTTCAATGGAATGCCAACCTTTAGCTAGGAGGGAACCTTCAACTGGAGGGAAAATTTTTACTTGAGGGAAACCTACATGGTTTCAACATCAACAAGTATGGGGTAAATCCGCTCCTATAAATACTTCTATCCCTACTACCCCTCTCCTGTATCTTGGACAACCATTTCTAGAAGTTTCTAATCCTTTGTGGGCTCAACCTAATCTGGCGGACATTCCTTAGCAAGGAACTGTGCCCTATCAATCCGTGAACCCCATGATTCCAACACAACAATCCCTTCACAAATAGTATATGGGAGGCCCATCCAGTAAACTTACATACATGGGGGGAGCATCATGTCAATATTAGTATGTAGGAGTTCCATATGGACAATCACCTTACATATGAGGACAACTTGGACAACCACCTTACATGGGTGGACAACTCGAGTAGCCACCATACATGGGAGGAGCATCTAGTTTTTCCATCTCGCTGCAACCTGGATATGGTCCTACTGGTGTTCCTATGCCACATGGTTATCACCAGTATCTACATGCTAATTGACAACTTCCATTTTTGGCTACGTTACATCTTCCAGATCTACCACGTTTGAAAAATGATCCCATTCTACATGCCCCATTTTGGCTCCATCCTTGCCAAATTACCCTCTGACATCCTGAAATTCAACAAAAAACCTAGGGAATATCCTAACAATCATGTTATGACATTCCATTTATGGTGTTCTTCCAAATATTTGATGGAAGATTCCATTCCTCTGAGACCTTTGCAGAGAAAACTTACAGGTGCAACAATCAAATGGTATATTGAGTTTTCGTGTAACTCCTTTGTCAACTTTAATTCTCTTTCCATGGATTTCCTGACACATTTTCAGTTGCCTATATGGTATGAGATTGGTATAGAACTTTTGACCTCACTCCAATAATCCTTTTCCACCCACATATCTAATCATATTCATTAGTGGAGATGACAAAGACAGTCGATTAAAGCTCCAATTCTGGACCAACTCCTCACAAATTGGTTTACAAAGTCACTCTTGCCACCCATCGCCCATGATGTTACTATGGGGAGCATTGTTACCGAGGAGAAGGCTATTAGTCGTGCTCAATATTTGGACTTGGTATATTCCCATTCTGACACACTTTACGATTTGATCCCTAATGCTCCTCGACTATTGAATGATCCAACAAGACCTGCTCTCGAACAAGGTTTTGTTTAAAACACCACAACTAATTCCTCTCCTTCTCAAACCTCTAAGGTGAATGCAGTCTAATCCACTTCATCTCAGGAACCAGGAAGTAAGAAGAAAAACAAGGGTAAATCCAAGAAATATTCTAACGAACAGGATACCACAAAGACTGTTGATATTCAACCGAATAGGAAGGATAAGTTTCCTTTCATGATATGTGAGGAAGACCACTACACGAAATATTTCCCTCATCGTGAGGAAATCACTAAATTTCTAAAGGGTACCTCCCAACCGGTTTAGCAACAACATCTGGTTGCCCAAAATCCTGAACCTTTGCAAGGGGGAAATGCAAGTCATTCCCACCATGGGGATTCTTCCTCGAGCACCTCTGAGGTGTATATGTTTAAGAAGATTAATTTAATGACTTGAGAAAAAATCAAATACTTATGAAATTACTCCAGGTGATCATGCTAATGGAAATGATATCGATCATCCCTCCACATCCACACCTACTCCATTTTTCAATCCTCTTCAGATTTAGAATCCAATTTATGATGCAATGTTGCGCCCACCCAAGAGTGCAATTCGAAAAGTAACATTTAATCCAAATTCCCTCACTGCCCAAAACTACAATATCGTTGAAGATTTGGAGCAGGTGCCTTGTGCTATGTAGACCCTCAAAGTTCTACAACTTTGTCCAAGTCAACGTAGAACTATGTTGTTAGCTATTGGAGCTATGGATCCAAAGGAATCAAATCTGATTACGTTTAATCTGGATTATTTGAAGGAGAGGCTCTCACACCACCTTGTTAGAGTCCTATATTTCGTAGTATCATATGGTGATTGAATTTTTATCCTTCAGTGATTTTATGTTGTAAATAATATTTCATTCTGCAAATGATTTCCAAAAGAAAAAGAAAAAAGATAATAAAAAAATGAAAATGAAAAGAGGGTATAAAAGAAAAGAAAAGAAAAGAAAAAAAAATAGAAAAAGAGAAAAGCAAGAAAACCCCATCAAAAGAAAAATAAGTTTGAATCATAGAGTATAATCATGATCAAACATTTTAAGTTGTTATTGTTAGGTTAGAGAATAAATTTGGCCAAACTATCTAATCTTGGCTAAAGTAGTTAAGTAGATGAATAAATTGATCCAATAGTTTAAGCTAGATTAATGAGTTAGAAGATAGGTTAGATGAATTTTACTTTAAGAGAAAATTAAAAAGGGTTTTCACATTAAAATGCACCCTAAAATGTTGAAAATAGGTTAGTTTAGCACAAGAAAAATAAATTAGAATGCAAAGATTTCAAAAAATAACTTTGGATTTATGACATATGTATTTTATCCAAAGTTCGGAAGTGGACAAGATAGTTTGTCTTTTAGCGCATAAGTTTCGCACAGATCCTCCTCAGCGGAACCATCCTGTACTCGATCGATGACCCTCAATCACTTCCCCCCCCCCGACCTACCTACCTTTATCGACAAAGGGGGGGGTTCGAAAAGTGGTTTTCCCCACTCTGGTCCCACATAACATGGTGTGTCCTTAGTGTTTCTCACCCCCCCCCTCCTATTTCCATATACCACCAATCCACCCCTCTGAAATCCGCCTACCCTAATCTTGATACCACTAATTTTCCTTGCTGCTACTACCCTCTCCCTACATGACACCTGTCCCACACAACATACTCGTTAGCCAATTAAACCCCTCCTTGTGACCGTTAGTTGTCCTGCAATGGTCTCATGCCATAACATATATCCTTGTGCATATTAAAACTCCTTGTTTTCATCCCATTACACTATTTGTTGAGTAAGACCCCGTGCAGACCGTATCGAGCTAAGATGTCAAACTGCCACCACCATCTCTCACTGTCAATAGGTGATTTTTTTACGGTAATTACAACATTTCCATCCTTTTACTGTTGATTTTTGTCAATTATGGCTCACAAGGTCAAGCCTGTCAACACCTCTGAAAACCCAGTGATTCCCCCTCCCATCGACCTGGACCACATTCCTCTGGCAGACAGAGACTACAAGGCTGCAAAGTCGAGCTACAAATTCGATTTCTTCAAATTGCACTGCTGGTTGAAAGAAAGTTTCCTCAACCAGAGCGTTGAAATTGGAATCTAGGAGTCCAATTTTCCCCTTTACATGTTTCCTCAGACTTATCCTTTCCCTTAATTTGTCCTCAGATGCCAAGATAATTACTTTCCAGGCCAAAGAGTCATTACCTCTCCCACTGGTGAAGTTTTGTTCACAATTACCTATGAAACCATTGACCAAATGTTACAATTCCCTAAAAATGATTCCACCACCCCTTTCTCTGTCGAAGCCCTAAATGAATTTTACCCGAAATTAAATTTTCCCTAGAGAGCCTAGATTTTTTAGATTTTCCTCCCTGAAGATGTCCAATTGCCTTAGAAAAATCCACGATACCCTCCTTCCATTTTCACAAAGAAAGATAACCAGATTATATCCATGCTCTCATATTTTTTAGGTTATTATTTTGATGAATGGGTAGATGAACCTATTTTAGGTTTTTTGTCCATTTTTTCTACAAAAGAAAAGGTTGTTGTGAAGTTCAATTTTAGCCAATTTTTGGCTGATAGCATTCATGAGAAATTCCTTAAGTTTCCAACTAAAGGGGTGTTTAAATACTCTTCCATGTTGTTTTATATGTTCCTATTTTATCAAGCACACAAGTTTCCTTTCGCTCTCCAAAAGCTAAATGAACAAGGAAGCCCATAGTCAATCATATTTTGGACCTCATTAATGAGAAATAATTCAATAGAATACAACTTCAAGGATTTAATTGACCAATTCATCCATCCAGCTACTTGTTTGCTAAGCAACAACACAAAACCCAAGGTTAATGAATATATTCATAAGGTTTTTCACCTAACTGATTAAGCCAAGTTAGGTGACTGGTATTTATACTAGAACTCTATAGAAGTTAGGGTGTATGGATGTGAGATGCCACTTTAAAAATTGCCTAAATACCTTCCAATGAGGATTTTTGCATTGGAGTATATAAGAAAGATGATAAATTCAAAAGAAATTCATTTTGTAGTGGCCAAGAAGAAATCCCAATTCAGAATCAAAACTCAGATTGGACCATTCATCTACAACAATAGAGAAGCAGGTGAAGAAGCATACATCTTTTTGAAACATATGAAGTTTCCTTTGAGTTTCACTTGGTCATATGACCCATTTGGCATCATTTCTGAGCTGAGGACCAAAAAAAATACCACTCCCTATGTGCACACACAAAGGCCAGAGGTTGAAGGATATATGAACTAGGCTGAATGGGAAGAAAACACCTTGCAAGAAGCAGAGGAGAAACCTATCTCTATAACTACTTCACAAACCACTACACCTTAAAAGCAAGTAGAGAAAATACCAAGGAAGGAATTTTCTCCTTCAGTCACATAAGTATCAACTGAATATTTTCAAATATATAGAAAGAGGAATAAAACTAGTCACACAATAGATTTGATTAAAGAGGGAGAAACACGGTCAACAATAGTTTTGGAAGGACCACATTCTTCATCCCAGTTAGACAATTTGTTTGCAGGTTCTCCATCATCACCCACCTCTCAAAGTAATCTAGACACCACTCTGATAGTTGAATCAATTCATGGGAAAAAGGAGTCAAATATTTTTGACAAGTATAAGGAAATAAAGAAAAGGATGAAATGGATGAAATTTTGGAAATAGAGATCTAATTCTTAGCACAAAATGTTGTCATCTTTTGACACAAAGATGGATGAAATTTATAGAAAATTACTCAAGATATCAATCCCAAGTAAAAAGAGGTGGGACAAGCTATGCAATTTACTTGGGTAAAGATAAGTTCGATGTTTCAGCCAGCAAAGATCGACAACTAAGCAAAGTCAAAGAGACAAGTCATCAACAACTTCCACCAAATCAACACCAGAAATCCAAGCAAATCTACAAGATTGGTATATTTTTGTAATTAGAGATTCAGTTAGTTTAGATATCCCTCCAATATATCTTGATCATTTATGAAGGGATCTTATGAAAATAATTGTATAAATACTTCTCCTTTTGAAGTATTGAGGGTTGATTTTTGCATCCAAGAAAGTTATTGTGTATCATTCAATAGGATCGACCAGTAATAAAAAGACTCTTTCACAAGATTCTCGTGTTAGACTGTTGGAATTGTGCATCTCTCTTTGTTTATGTTTTTCATTATTTGTCATCATTTAATGTGTTTCCAATTCTAATTATTCAAAGAAGGTTAAAGAACATAATTTATCTCAGTATACTATGTTTCTGGTTTTTGAATGATTTTTATGTTTTTCAACTGAAATTGAGTAAAATAATTCTTAATTGCTCTTTTGCTTGGTGGAATTTCCTCTCATTTCTTCCCTTTCACCTAATCTAAATTTACCATATCCAAACAATTTTACTACCCTGCCCTATGAAGAAACTTTATAAAATATGAAACTGATCCTTGTTCTAAAAGATAGACCCCATAGCCCAATGGAAATTTAAGCATTCAATCAGCCAAATATTTCAAACAAACAAACAAACCCTGAACTGTCATAACTAGCCTGATATTTTAAATCAAACAAATCTAAATATTACAGAGAGATCCCTCTCTGAAGATGGTAGAGATATATCCCAACTTCCAAAGTGGTTTTGTAGTTACCTCTGTCTTTTCTTCTACAAACTCTGGAAATTACAAATCGATAACAGACCTAACGTTCCAAATTCAAATTTTGGATGGTGGGAAGAACATCCATCACACTATTTTGGATGAGGGAGCCTCCACATGTGTCATGTATTTTCCTTGTTGCAGAGCCCTTGGTTCTCCTAAAATTACCTAGTCTCCTACCACCCTGAAAGCGTTTGATGGATGTGGTTTACATCCTCACGGACTCTTGCAATATTTCACTGTGACATTGATGGGTAAAACTCTTTCAGTAGATATCGAAGTGGTTGATTCACCCATGGATTACAATCTGTTACTTGGTCGTAGTTGGTTCTATGCGATGAATTCCATCACATCTTCGGTGTTTCATATTTTTCGATTTCCCCATCAAGGAAAAATTATCACTATTGACCAACTTGACTATACAACTCCATATATCCACAATTCTATAATGAATAATGTCCCTTTTCTAGGAAAATCTAGTCTTGAGAGTGTAGGAGTAGGTCTCCTTAAGGATTCATCGCTCATGGGGTTTTTTCCTTTACCTTCTCCTACCACCCCGCCAATTACCACGATAAATATGATTTCCACTCAGGTGTGACAATCCATGGAATCACTTGATCCTTTGGTATTACCTGGTCTTTATGAGCATAATTCTTTTCCTGTGCCAAGCTCGTTAAAAAATGAAACAGATGCTTATGAGCATAGTTCATTGTCTCTATCAAGCTCGTTAAAAAATGAAATAGACCCCCCTCCATTTGTAAGTTTTAAACCTATGAAGTAAAACAATGCATATAGATTCTTAAGCAAACCAAAATTTAATCAATGGCTCATACACATAGTACACAAAGATTTATACCGGAAACCCTCAACTGGGGAAAACCTCTCTTATATTCATTATATCGAATTTCACCAGTCACCATACAATATATACAATGTTTTTTAGGTATTTCGTAGATAACAAAACCCTAATCCCTTAATCCAGGATTAATTTAGAAAACCGCTAAAAATAACAAAATCCGCTAAAAATAGAAAAAACCACCCAAAACAAAAATTTGGGGCACTGCCCCAGGCTATCACCCGGGGCCAAACATTGCACATAACCAGGGGGGGCCACTAGCCCCCCCTAGGACCCCCTAGGAAGCGCCCGATGCACACGACACAAAGAGCACTACTAGAGGGATCGACAGATACAGTTGTCGAATCTGATGCGCCCACACACACACATGCAAAGAATATAACACATACCCAACAACATCCGAATCGAGACTCACTTTGGATCGAGTACTTGAACCTTCTTTTCCTCTACCTAGTGAAAATTTTCCCATTAGCAAGCCGACGTCTAAATGAGGAAAGGAGAAGAATCATTGGAGGAAACAACGCTTGGGGGGTAGGTTTCCAACCTCTGGACATCATGTTGGAGAGAAGCCACTAGATTCTATCACGTGAGTTGGGGGGAAAACATCTCTAGAGAGACACACTACTAGGAGTGATCCTTACTTGGGGGTTGTTCCCATCGTAATGTAGTAGTATTTTATGGAACGAGCTTAGTCTTTGTTCTTTCTCGTGCTCGTAAATACATGAGAATAGGTTACCAAGATCAGTCTTTGTTCTTTCTCATGCTCGTTAATACATGAGAATAGGTTACCGAGTATAATTTTATCTATTTTTCGGGCTCGTAAAATCTATCCAAAAAAGGAACTATTTGGAGTCTCCTTTAAGCTCTTTTTAGACTCCCTAAAACATGAAAAGATTTCCAAGTGAGATTGTTTCCTTTCACACTCATTAAAAGGTTTGAAAGGGCATCTTTCGAGTGGTAGTTTATCTCTTTTTCGATCTTGTGAGACTAATTATGAAAAAGGAATAATCTTATCAAGCATGATTAGAAGAGTTCTCCCCTGTATTGTTTTACACTTTTTTCAGGTTTGGGAGACTAAATTTATGAAAAATTCATCCATGGAGTCATCTTTAAGTTCTTTTCAGACTCTCTAAGCATGAAAAACCACCGATTTTACCTTCTTTGGGCTTGTAAAACTATGCATTGAAGGACCTATGTGAGTCCAATCTCCAAGACCCATCTAGGAACGAATCCTTACTTCTTTCGGTTTGTTAAAAAATTGGAAGAGGGACTCATCAAAGGTGATTTATATCGAGCATTTGTTATCCTCCTCAAGCTTGTTAAAAAAAATTAGGAACTCATCTATCTGGATGGGGGAAAAATTGAAGGAAGTGAGTCAAGTTTATTTTAGAATCCTTTATGAAAGCTATTGTCGCCCTTGAATATGGATTCTTTTTGTGTCTCGTCTTACAGTTTCATAACATGCTTGTCTCTAAGTCATACCAATTCCATATGTCATTATACTTTTTTGTTCCAATAAAAAAGTGCTCTTATTTCTGTCACATTATGTTCTTGATACTTGTCGTGTCTTGCAATGTTCAACAGAAGTTTCACTTCAAACCATCCATCTGTAGTATTACTAGTTTCCATTTCCTATGTCATTCCATATTCATTTAATCTACCATCTCAAATAACTTTCCTATGTTTGTTTCATTTCAATGATGGGGGATACATCAAGGCCCTCCTTCGACGAGTCTTTTCCTGTTGACTTCAACACGTTATCTAAGAATTGGGCTTAGAAACCAGTTAGTACCTTGGAACCTACATGCCTCAATCGCAGGCCTCCTCGCTTTCGACAATAGGTTTGCACCATTGGCCTCTTATCGAATGATTCCACGAATGTTCGACCTCAACTCATTTATTCACATTCACTGGAATGTACTAAAGGTAACTTGGGAATCATTGTCATTATTATTGGTGATTTCCATCGCACTTGTTAACGATATAGATCAATGACCTGTAATCAAGTGGTTTCTACCATGTTAGACATCAAGACATTTATTCACATGGCTAGATTCATACCGTTTCAGGATCGGGATGAAGACCCTGGGTTAGGTTCTCAGTCTGTTATTTTCTTTACCTAGGCTACGATGGAGATCATTTGAGAATGTAAAATATTTTAGTAGAATCACCATGTTGGAAATATTACTAATATATATATTGTCACATAAATCCACACTGTATTGATCCGTGACTATGGTTTGTCATCTCGTAGTTCCATTGTATATTTTTCGTGGTTGCAATCAATTCATGTCGTGGAGTTATGGATCCACATTCTATCTTCGGTGGCCATATCCTTAATCAATATTCTCATGGATCCGTAGTGTAGTGGTCAATGACCATGCTTTGAGTCATATCGCATTCTGATCATAGGTATGCATGCCTCGAGAATGAAACATATATGCATAATGATTGATGTTTGTTTGCAACTTCTCCCAAGTTCTCCTACTCCAACACCCTTGCATTGAAGAATTTGTAAAGTGTTTTGGCTATCAGTTTCTCTTCTGACCTCACACTTTAGGGGCCATATGTAACACACCAAAATGTCACACTTGAGTTTCGCACCCTAAATGCCGCAAAGTGATGTATGCACCTTGTTAAGTGTCGCATGCACTATCACCAGTGTTGTATGCACCTTACCAAGTGTCACATTCACTTTGTTAAGTGTCACAACTCACTGACATCATGAAATACATTTGTCACAATCCTTAAGTCATGTTGGAAGAAGAATCCCTATCATCTGACAATCAAAACATATCTTTTTCTTGGAAACATTGACCACTTTTGGGCATTTTAGAAGGGTGGAGCTCCCCTCCCCATGTTTAGGGAGCATCGGTGATCCCCATGACATGTTAAGGGAATGCCACTTTTGGCTAATGGTGCTCTATCTCTCACTATAGGGGCGCGTCAGTCTGGTTAGAGGGAATCTTGGGATATTCCTCCTTTTCCTAAGGGCCAACTCCCTTGGGATGAGGTTTGTTGTGGCCAACTCCTATACTATGGCTCTATCCTAGGATATAAATCCCAAATTAAGGAACCATATCCTTCATTAGCTCATTATGGTTGTACCTCTAAAAGCCTATATATTGAAGGTATTTCCAAGGTGAAGGGGGGAAGAATTCAGGTATCAAACCTTTGATCTTGGGAGAAGCATCAAAATTTTGATTTCAAGGTTCATGCAAGGGATGGATGACGAGAGCTTGGAGAATATTTCTACACCATAAAGCATGCTTTGTAATTTCCTTCTTTGGCTTTCCAATTAATGATAACTTGGCCTATTCCCTTCAAGTTCGTGTGTTCTACATTTGCTTTTCTATTGTCATTTAAGTCTTCATAGATAGATCCATTTTTTTTAATCATATAGAGTAGGAGGAAGAGTTCCTTTTCTAGTATTTACAAGACTTCAGTTGCATTGAGAATCTTGGAGATCAAGCCCAAGGATTGGAGTAGCGAGGACAAACATCCCAACAAGGTATGTCGCATTCTTCTTCTCTCTTAGTTGATTTATTGAGTTAGATCTATAGGGACGTTAGTAACCATTTTTTTACTTCTGTCTTTGGAACAAAGATAGGGGTCTTGGTTCAAAGGGGATATTAACTTGTACATAGGGTAATATTTATCACAAAAAATACTGAATTAATGTTCTAGTTGTTGCAACCAATGATTCAATTTTAATGCATCGATCTCACCTTGGTATGGATTTATGTCCACTTTAACTTCCATCTTGAATAGGGACTATCAAGAGTTAACAACACTTGAAATGTGCTTCTCTTTCTCGGGCTCTTTCATCAACTCAATTTTAGGGTCTTCATTATCTCTTGATTTCCCTTTCGATCCAATCTCAGATTTAGAGCCTCCAACCTCTCCAAAAAATCCAAGATTGATTTTTAGAGCCACCACGAGGGAAATATTTCGAGATATGTTAGTGAATTTCTCTTCCATCCTGGAAAATATCTTATCTATTGGATCTCGAGGGTTTTTATGAACAAACTCTTCGACCATGGATAAAGTTATGCAAATTTCTTCTTAAACTGATTACTGGATCCCTATAAATTCCCACAAATACCCCAAAGAAAACTTTCTCTGATACTAATATGATTTGTAAACTACTATGGATATTACATTGGAACAACTCATCATAAAAGATCTTATAATATTCTGAAATCTTAGATTTATGCAATTTATTTCCTTAGATCCCAGATTGATTATCTCTAGCTTATGGCTTGAATTTGAGAGATAACTAAAATATAAAACTAAAAGAACAAAAACAAGATACACACCATCCACATAAACGAATACACAATTTGACTTGGGAAACCCAATATGGGAGAACAACTAGCTAGAAGGTGAGGCCTATTCTTTGCTCTCTTTGCTTTAGTTATAAAATGCACATACAAAGTAATGGGAACACACTATGGAGTTAACTTTTGGAACTGTGGCATGAGAAAATTCTATAAAATCTTCCTCCTCCTCTATTATGCTCACATAATACCATTTTCGGATCTTTTTCTCAGTTATGGAAAAATATACAATGTAAAATAATGGAACCCTTTCTCCTCCTAGTGGCTCAATATTTAACATAGCCTAATAGCCATCTAGAGGTAGGGTTTTGACTTCCTAAACCCTCAATTATGATAAGTTTTTGGACCTTATATATTCTTATTTAAATTCCACATGTGGCTAGACCCATGTGCATGATCTATGAGGGCTAATGTGGCATCCTCTCGTACCATGGTGGTCAACACGATAGGTCAACTTGCAAGAGGTGTAACTTTTGCATACTATCTCTGATTGACGTGATTTTTGTGCCATTGGAAAGGTTTATAAGTGTATATAAACATAAATGGGTCTAATATAAATTAGAGAAATTATTTAATCCAAACAATGTTGTTTGATTCCTCAAAATGGCTATGAAAGGTTTCAAAAACCAATTTTCCAAGCTGGGACCTACCATTAAATGACCATGCGAGTTGATTCTTCCAAAATTTTCCACTTTGAAAACATCGAGATAAATGAAAAATAATATAATGATCCATTTTGTATCAAATAAAAAATAATCCCTTCCCATTTGATGATACATATTATCATTCTATATTCAAAACAATAGATTCATGAGAAAATATTTTGGAAAATTCCTAGTCTACCTTTAAGAACCACCAAAGCTCATTCTTATATATCAACCTCAAAAATCTAGCTACCATGCACAATCCATGGAAATGAACCAACCAGAATCCACCTGTACCTAAATAAGATGGTGCCAATACCACAAATGTTGGTGATTCTATTCCAACAATCATCATCGAGTTGGCTACATAGACATCATATGATATTCCATAATGGATACCATCAAATACAAATGAAATGGAATTTATTGGTTGAAAACTATAAAAAAACATAATTCCATATCTTAAATCCTCCAATACAACTACCGACTTGACTACCAGATAGGTGGAATTCGCCTCAACAGATAGATTTTTCTTATAACACATCTTTTTCTTAGTGACTCCACTAGGGACACTTGCAAACCTTTTGTTTTTCACATATCACAAAACTTTTATTGAGGATTGAACCTAAAGTATTTGGTTTTCCTTCTTAAATCCACTTACCCCCATCATTTACCCTCATATTTTCATAGAAACACAAGACAAGACATGAAGTTAATCAGTGAATTTATTTGGTAGGTATTATAGTTCAGTTCCCCTTTTAATTTCCATTATATTTGGGAGCCATACATGCCATGAAGATTTCTTTCTCATTCCTTGTTCTTTTCTTATATCATTCCACTTTATTTTGGCAACATCTTCCTTTGGTATAAGTACTTCACAATATATAAAGTTGAGAACCTAATCATATGACATAATTCATAAAGTGTTGAATTCATTACTCATTTAGATCACATCATGTTTTTTTCCACGACAATACTCTTTTCCCTTGAATCTAAGGGAATATTTGCATTATTTACCCAGGATTGACCATGTGTTGATGTTTCATTTTAACGATGATAGACATGTTGAATCCAAGGACCATATCCAATTATTATTTAGTGTTTGTACTATTATACCTATACTTCACGAGGATGTAGCTATCATGATGTTTGTTAGAACATTAGAGGGAGGATTTGCTCAATGGTTTCGTACCATTCAAGTGTTATCCATAACCATTTGGCAATCTTTGGACAAACTCTTCAAGAAGCAATATGGATATAGTAAGGACATAGTTTCCCCGCATATCACATTTGATGAGAATAATGTTGTTAGGGAGTCTAACTTTCGAAAAAATGAGGATTTGGTTACCATGATAATGAAAATGATTACCATGATAATGACGATGTTGGTATTGATACTTAGAGGGGGGTGAATCAATATCAAGTACAATTTAAAACCTTTTTCAACTCATACTTAAACCATTCAACTATATCCAATGAGCAATGAACAATAGTATAATAGTTACCCCAATACACCACAATACACCATGCACAATATATGAGAAATAATCAATAGTTATTGTTCAAGGGAAGTAATGACTTCCAAAGGTAGCTACAGCTTCCAAATGTAAAGGGAGGGATAAACCTCCAAGAGGAAGATACA